>PVIH01016033.1:0-47181 GCA_004025045.1 Sigmodon hispidus
TTTGTCATTGCTGACAGTGGGCTGCTGTCTTTTATCTGCTTCATGCTCTTGCTTATTTCTTACACTGTCATTCTGGTCACTGTAAAGCACAAATCACCTGGCAGGCTTTCTAAGGCTCTGTCCACACTGTCTGCCCATATAATTGTGGTCACTCTGTTCTTTGGACCTTGTATCTTTATCTATGCCTGGCCATTTGGTAGTTTTGCAAGTAATAAAGTGCTTGCTGTATTTTATACTGTTATCACCCCCTTACTGAATCCTATTATTTATACACTGAGAAATCAGGAAATGAGAAAAGGTATGAGAAAATTATGGGTCAGAAAAGTTAACTTTGTGTAGAACTTGTATATTAAGCAGTATATAATTTCCATTGTCTTTCAATAGCATGGCTAGATAAATTAAAACCTGTGGATAAAGTATTGTTTTACTTTTATGTTTGTATTATATACTAGTAAAAAGTAATTTGTACAAATGTATTAGTAGAGATGATTTAATGTTCTTTTTATCATTTTGCGTTTTGAATATTTTTCAATAAAGAACATTTTCTCCTGTTTAAATCATCAGATCTAAAGAAATCTTTCCTTAAATCAGAATATACAATATAAATTTTGGTATATAAAACCTGACATTTAATATAGCATCATTTATATATTTATAAATTATATAGAAATGACACAAAATTCTAATGGGGGCAGCTGAGTGTCAGGCCTACCAGTAGGAGCCATTGGTTGTCCAGACTTTGGATGATAATTGTCAACCCTAAGAAGGAATCAGTGTCTTCTTCAAAGACAGAACTGTCTGTAGTACCAAAGTCCCAATCCTAGCTTGAGGAAAACTTCCATGGAGTTTTGATTTTTCCATTGGCTTAGTGCTGCACATGAATCTACTGATATTTTAACTACTGTCTATGTTTTTGTTGCCCCATACTCAGCACCCTCTAAGTCTTCGAGGAGTCATATATATTCAAACCACACCCAATGTCTCCTAAGTGTTTCCTTAGTTTTGAAATATTTTATTATATGATCTTATTTTTCAATTTGTTTTTATTATTTATTTTTTACAAGGTCTTTTTTTCATGTACACACCCATCCTTCCCTCCTCCCAATCCCTCCCAGTCTGCCTTCAGGCTTCCCCCACCCCATCTTTCCATCCTTTCCCCCAAAAAGGACAAGAAGTCCCAAGGTGAGTCAGCTCAGAATGGCAATCCACTCCAGTCAGGTCCTATTTCCTCATCTCAGTATCAAGACTGGGTTAGGCACTCCCCTGAAGGTAATGGGCTCCAAGGTGCCAGCCCATTAAGAGGAATACAATCTGATCCCACTCCTTGAGGCTCCACATGCTGCCCATGCCAATCCAGAGTTGCCTACCCTTGCACAACCTAGCTCCTTTTTTGAAGATTCCTCATTGGCTGTTTTTGATTCAGCGAGCTCCTCAGAGCCAGCCATCTCTGAGGAAGTCCTCCTCATAATCCTTATACCCTTGCTCATACACACTCTTTTCCCTCACTCTCCAGCTGAAAGGGGAGCTCAGCCCAGTGCTCAGCCATGGATCTCTGCCTCTACCTTCATTTATTGTTGGATATAGGCTCTGTGATGACACTTAGGGTGGTTATTCATTTGATTATAGGGGAAGTCCTGTTTAGGGAGCCCCTTTACTATTGGTTGGAGACCTAACCAGAGGCATTCTGTGAGTTGTTTGAGGTTTCCCTAGAACTTGGCCTCTTTCCAACCCCCACATTGGCTTCGTCTATCAAGATATCCATCTCTTTTTTCCTCTGTCTTAGTTGATCCTCTCACTCAACCATCTCTGTCTCTTATGATGTGTCACCACCTCACCCTGGTCACTACCCATTATGATCCCAATATGCTAAGATCTCTATTTTCTCTTCCTAAGAGAATCTGTGGATGTCACTTTTAAGTTCCTTCTGATCCCAAGCTGTTCAGGGGTTGTGGTTTGCAGCTTAAGTACTCTTTGCTTTTTGTCTAAAGTCCACTAATGAGTGAATACATCTCATGTCTATATTTCCAGGCTTTTGATACCTTGCTCAGGAGGATTCCAAGTTTTTGATGAACCATCATAGTGCTTTTCAAAGTGGCTGTACAAGTTTACACTGCCACCAACAATGGAGGAGCATTCCCCTTGCTCCACATCCTCTCCAGAATAGGTTGTCATCTGTATTGTGGATCTTAGCCATTCTGACAGGTATAAGGTGGTATCTCAAGGTTGTTTTGATTTGCATTTCTGTGATGTCTAAAGGTGTTGAGCAATTTTTTAAGTGCTTTTACGCTATTTGTAATTCTGTTGGCAATTTCCTTTCTAGGTCTGAACTCCATATTTAATTGGGTTATTTAGATTTTGGGCTCTAGTTTCTTGAGTTCTATCTATCCAGGAGCATGGGAGACCATTCTATGTCATATCCTTGCCATTTTTTCTTCAGTGATGTAAATTTTGTCAAATAGGTCTGCTACTTCTTTGGTTAGAGTTATGCCAAGATATTTGATGATATTTGCAGCTATCCCTTATTTCTTTCTCAGCCATCTTATCCTTAGTGTATAGGAAGGCTATTGATATTTTTTTAGTTAATCTTGGACTCTGTTACATTGCTGAAGATGTTTATCAGTTGGAGAAATTCCCTAGTAGAATTTTGGGGGTTACTTATATAAACAATAATATTATCTGCAAATAGAGATGGTTTCACTTCTTCCTTTGCTATTTATTTATATCCCTTTAATCTCCTTTTGTTCCCATATTGCTTTGGCTAAAATGTTGAGAAGTCTATTGAATAGATTAGAAGAGAAAGGACAGCCTTGTCTTGTTCTTGATTTTAGTTGGATTACTTTTAGTTTTTCTCTATTTAGTTTGATGTTGCCTGGAAACTTGCTGTATATCAACTTTATTATATTTAGGTGTTTTCCCTGTATTCCTGATCTCTCCATGACTTTTATCATAAAGGAGTTTTAGAGTTTGTCAAAGGCTTTTTCAGAGTCTAAGGAGATAATCATGTGGGTTTTTTTTTTCTTTCAGTTTCTTTATATGATGAATGACATTCATAGGTTTTCAGATGTTGAACCAACCCTGCATCTGTGGGATGAAACCTACATGATCATGGTGGATAGCTTTTTTATTATGTTGTTGGATTCGGTTTGCCAGAATTTTATTGAGTATTTTTGCATCAATTTTCATGAGGAAGATTTGCCTCTAATTTTCTTTCTTTGTTGCATTTTTTGAGTGTCTTTGGTATCAGGGTGATTGTGGCCTCATAAAAAGAGTTTGGCAATGTTTTTTTCAGTTTCTACTATATTGAATGATTTGAGGAGTATTGGTATTAGTTTTTCTTTGAATGTCTGGTCGAGTTCTGCAGTAAAACCATGTTGTCCTAGTTTTTTTTTTTTTTTCACATGGGATACCTTTAATAAGAGCTTCAATTTCCTTTGGGTTTCTAGGCCTGTTTAGGTCATTTATCTAATATTAATTTAATTTTGGTAGGTGATACCTGTCCAGAAAGCTGTTCATTTCTTTTAGGTTTCGCATTTTAGTGAAGTATAGATTTTCAAAGTATGACCTGCTAATTCTCTGGATTTTCTGAATGTCTGCTGTTATGCCCCTTTTTGATTTCTGATTCTGATAATTTAGATACTCACTGTCTGCCTTTTGGTTAGTTTGAATAAGAGTTTATCTTATCTTGTTGACTTTCTCCAAGAACCCACTCTTGACTAACTGATGCTTTGTAGTGCCCTTTGTTTCTATTATATTGATAACAGCCCTGATTTTAATTATTTCTTGTCATCTACTCCTTTTAGATGAGTTTCCTTCTTATTTTTCTAAAGCCTTCAGCTGTGCTGTTAATTCTTTTGTACAAGATTTCTCTAGATTTTTTTATACAGGCATTTAGTGCTATGAATTTTCCTTTTTACACTGATTTCATTGTTTCCATAAGCTTGAGTATGTTGTGAATTCATTTTCATTAAATTCTAGGAAGTCTTTGATTTCTTTCTTAACTTTTTTCTTGACCCAGAGGTGATTCAATTCAGAGTTCTTCAGTTTCCATGAATTTGTAGGCTTTCTCTGATTTTTGTTGTGGTTGAACTCTTAACTGTAGTCCATAGTGATCTGATATGATATAAGGGGTCATTCCCAATTTTTATCTATTGATATTTGTTTTATGACTTGGTATATGATCAATTTTAGAGAAAGTTCCATAGGGTGCTGAGAGATATGTACATTCCTTTGTGTTTGGGTGGAAGGTTCTGTAAATTATTATTACGTCCATTTGTGCTGTAACATCTGTTAGATCCTTTGTTTCTCTTTTGAGTTTCTGTCTGGTTGACCTATCAAAAGGGTGAAAGTTGGGTATGGAAAACTCCCACTATTAATGTGTGGCATTTGATGTGAGGTTTAAGCTTTAGTAGTGTATTTTTTTTAAACATAAGTAGGTGTCCTTGTGCTTGGGGTATAAATATTCAGGATTGAGACTTCATCTTGATGGATGTTTCCTGAAATGAATATGTATTGTCTGTCTTGGTCTCTTTTGATTGATTTTAGTTTGAAGTTTAAACCAGCTTGTTCCCTGGGACCATTTGTTTGGAAGTCTTTTCTCAACCCTTTACTCTGATACTGTATCTGTCTTTAAAGTTGATGTATGTTTGTTGTATGCCACAGAAGAATGGCCTCTGTTTTGTATCCATCATGTTAGGGTTTGTCTTTTTATGGTAAATTGAGTCCATTGATATTAAGGGATATTAATGACAAATGATTGTTATTTCCTGTTATTTTTGGTGGTATCATGTGCGTATTTCCCTTCTTTGGATTTTTCTTCTGTGGGATTATTGATTGTTTGTGGTTTTATGGGTGTATCTGGTTTCCTTAAGTTAGAGCTTTTCCTCTAGTGCTTTCTGTAGGGACAGATTTGTAGATAGGTGTTTTGTTAAATTTGGTTTTGTCATAAAATATCATGTTTACTCCATTTATGGTAATTGATAGTATTGCTGGGTTTAGTTGTCTGTGTTGGCCACCATGCTTTTTAAGTATTTGTATAACATCTGACCAATACTTCCTTGCTTTCATTGTTTCTGTTGAATAGTTTGGTATCATCTAATGGGTCTGCCATTATAGGTAATTTAGTCTTTTTCCTTTGCAGCTCTTAGTATTTTTTCTTGGTTCTGTAGGTTTAGTGGCTTGGTTATTATGTGGCAAACAGACTTTGGAAGGTGGTCTACTTGGTGTTCTGTAAGCTTCTTGTATCTTCATAGGCATTTCCATCTTTAGGTCGGTAAAGTTTTCTTCTATGATTTTGTTGAATATATTTTCTATACCTTTGATCTGGTATTCTCCTTCTTTGATTCCAATTATTCTCAGGGTTGGTCTTTTTATAGTGTCCCAAATTTCCTGGACATTTTGTGTTATGACTTTCTTGGTTTTGATATTTACTTTGACTGACATATCTATTTCCAGTATTAAATCTTCCACTCTAAAGATTCTCTCTTCCATCCTACATTCTGGTGGTTAGGGTTACATTTGTAGTTCTGGTTTGTTTCTTCAGGTTTTCTATTTCCAGCTTTTCCTTGGTTTGTGCCTTCTTTATTGCTTCTATTTCAATTTTTAATTCCTGGAATGTTTCTTTCACCTGTTGGTTTTCTTTTTATTGGTTTTCCTTATTTTCTTTCAGGGATTTGTTAATCACTTCCAATTTTTGTTTACATTTTTTTCTATTTCTTTAAGAAAATTTGTATATCCTCTTTTACAGCTTCTATTATCTTCATAAAGTTGTTTTTAAGGTTTTTTCCTTCTGTTTTCACTTCATTGGAATGCTGAGGTCTTAATGTTGTAGAATCCCAGCATCTTCTGTTGGTGCCTTGCTGTTCTTTATATTGCTGTATATATTCTTGTATTGGTGTCTGCCCATTGCTTCCTTGGTTCACTCTTAGTCACTTCTTAGTTCGCTCTTAGCCAGTTGTGGGTCCAGGGGCTATATGTCTCCAACAGTTGCAGGGGGTCACTCTTAGATGGCTGTAGGCCAAGGGGCTGTGTGTCTTCAGTTGTTACAGGGATTGCTTTTAGTTGGGTCTTAGTTGACTGTTAGTCAGCTGTAGATCAGGGTGTGGCATGTTCTATGATCTTGTTCCAATCTGACCTATGTCACTGATTTGGGATTATTTTCCTTTATCTATGTCCATAATATAATTGTTTAACTTTTTCATCATATCTCACATTTCCTGTGTGTTCTTCTCCCTTGTTTTAAATTTTTTAAGTCCCTTTATTATATGTGTTAGATCCTCTATTTTATCTTAAGATTTTATTTTGAATCTTCTTCTTTATTCAATCTATTTTTAAGATTTTCTTTTGAAGTTTCAAATTGAGTTACTGGGGTTTTCAATGCTATATTCATTTTAAATTGAGTCTTCTTCAATATTTTTTTGACTCTAAATACTAATCCAACATAGAAAATGGTATCTCTACTCTAATATAACTTAATCCTATTCTGTATTATTTTCATTGAAAGAAGAAACTTTGAATTTAAGAAAAATTCAAAAGAAATCAACCAACCAACTACAGATGTACAAATTCATCCAAAAAACACACAGAGAGAGACAGAGAAATAAAGAGACAGAGAAAAAGAAAGAGAACCAGGATAATATACCTTCATACTAACTTATTAAGCCCACAGTAACAGATGGCTGTGAAAGCAATTTTTAAAATCTTTTAAATTAATAATTTACAAAAAATTATAATTTATAAAGTTCTGTGAAAAGCATTGTCAATAAACTGGATCAAGTAGAAAACAGTATTTGGGCTGGTAGAATATGCAGAGTAATTGCATCATTCAATAAAGGTCAATAATATATTAAACAAATATTAATGGAACACAGAACTCTCTGAAATGCCATGAAAAGACTAAAATTTGAATTACAGTCTCAGACACAGAAGTTTACAACACCAAGGCCATAGAAAATATTTTCAATAAAATCACAAAAAAAAATTTCCAAATTTATAGAGAAAAATGTTTAGCTGGTAAAAGAACCTAATAAATACTGATTAGAACAAGAAAAGAATCTTTCCTGGTAAAAGAGATAGCTCTGCAGTTAAGATTACATATCATTCTTCCAAAGGACCTGAGTTTGGTTCCTTGCATCCATCCAGCACACAACCACAAATTACTTCAGCTCCATAGTATCTGATGTCATTTTGGGGCCTCATTAGTAAACTTCTTTCATGTAGACATACTCCCCTAACACATGTATACTTAAAAGAATATATATCTTTAACAGATGATAAAATAAAAAGAAAAAAAGATTCCCATGATATATTTAAAATCCTTAAGCCAATGAAAATAAGAAGCATTAAAAAGCTTCAAGAGACAATGGTCAAATCACTCATAAAGACAGTCCCAACAGAAAAATATGCTATGAAAACATTTAAAGTCAGAAGGTTTTGGAAGATGTAGTCCATACTGTGAAAGATCATACCAACCAAACCATACTACATAAAAACGAGAAGAAAAATGAAACTACTAAAACTTAAGAAGTAAAAACTCTCTATGATAAAAATGGACTAAAAGCATTGACATCAAAGACAGCTCAAAAGAGGGTACTAGAAAAAATACTTTGGCCCAAATAAAAAGATAAACTAAAAGCACCATGGGTATAAATAATAATTTCAGGATAATTAAAAGAAATATAAATGTGCAAAAGTATGTATTAATATACATTTTCTATAGTAACTGAATATTATCAATAGTTACGATTATGCAAAAAAAATAATGAACTGGCAGATTGAATTGGAATTCATGATAAATATTTTTCTACCTCCATGAAAAATAGACCATGATCAAAGACAGACACCTTAAGAGAAAAGGATAGAAAAGGGCATTACACATTTATAAAATTAGAGACATTAAATCAGATTAAAATGAAATCCAGAATATCATGATGACATATTATAAAAACTTATTTTCCAGTAAATTAGACAACTGAAAAATAAACAAGAGAAACAATTATTAGAATTAAGAAAAAATAATTCTACTTAGTGTGATAGTGGATAAGACAGATTTCAAAACAAAAACAATAAAAGATAACTTCATACTCATAAACAGAACCATCCATCAGGAAAATATTACAATTACAAAAACACATGTCTTGTTTCATAAAACAAATACCATGAGCCATAATGTTAGAAAATAGTCCCAATAAATGATAGTGAGTGATATCAATACCCAACTTTCATTGTGCTTGCTAGCTTTATGTCAGTTTCACAGAAGCTGCAGTCATTTGAGAGAAGGGAACCTCAAATAAGAAAATGCCTTCAGGCGATCAGGCTATAGGCAAGCCTGTAGGGTACTTTCTTAATTAGTGATTGATGGGGGAAGTCTCAGTACATTGTGGTGCTGGGTTCCATGAAAAAGCAGGTTGAGTAAGCCATGAGAAGCAAGTCAGCAAGCAACACTCCTCCATGGTCTCTCCACCAGCTCCTGTCTTCAAGTTCCTACCCTATATAAATTCTTGCCTTAATTTCCTCCAGCAATAAACTTTAATATAAAAGTGTAAGCCAAATAAACCCTTTCTTCCACAATTTGCTTTTGGTCATGTTGTTTCAGCACAGCAATAAAAATTCTAACTAAACACTCACTAATAGACATCTCATCCAAATAAAAATTTAATAGAGAAACACTGGAGTTAAATGATAAGCATGAATTGATTAAATTAACATATGTTAGATGTTTATTATACATTCCACCAAACTATGAAAAAATACAGGTTCTTCTCAGCAAGCCATATAACTTTATCTACACATATTAGGGCATGAAGTAAGTTTCAACAAATATAAGAGAACTGGAATGACATTCTGTCTTACCACAGTAGACTAAGGTGAGATGCTGGCAATAACAGAGTCTACAGAAAGAGCTTGTGGAGGGTTACACATTTGTGTGTCTTGAAAAAAATCAAGAAACAATTTTATTAAAGCTGTAATTTAATAAAATAGGTGACACAATCTCCTGAAATCTATAGGAAACAATAAAATACTAAGTTGAAAGTATATACTACTAAGAGCCTACATCAAAACATTTGAATCATCACAAATACATAAATTATTATACATCTTAACTCAGGAAAAAACTAAAATCAAAACTAGGAGGTAGGAGAAAATAACAAAAATCATGGTAGAAGCTGGTGAAACATATATAAACAAAAAATAAACAGAGAAATATGGAAATTAGTTGGTTTTTTGAAAAGGTACACAAAACTGGCCAACTCTTAGCCAAATAAAAGAAAGAAGAGAAAAAACCCACATTTATAAAATTAGAGACATTAAATCAGATTAAAATGAAATTCAGAATATCATGATGACATATTATAAAAACTTATTTTCCAGTAAATTAGACAACTGAAAAATAAACAAGAGAAACAATTTCATTGACATTAGCCATAAAAGTATTATGTGTCATAATGGATTGAATGAAATGTCCCTATACTCTTGAGCATATGAGTTTGGTCCGTCATTGGTAGTATTGTCTGTCGAGATTCAGGTGTAGCCTTGCTAAGAGATGAATATTAGTAGATAGGTGCTTTAAAGCCAGAGCCATCTCCAGTCTGCTTCCTCTGCTTTCTGCATGTGGTTAGAGATGGGAAGCCCCTGCTCCTGCCACAACCATCATGTATAATACTGGCTACCACATTTCTAATAGTCTAGATGGACTCTTCTAATTCTGAAACCATTTCTTTTTCTATAGGCTGTTCCCATTCCTCTCTCCAGCTTAAAATATTGCCTTTTGCAATTTTTTATGTTTTGACTACTGAATAAAAACATTGTTTAGGTTAGTTAAAACATGGAAAAAGATTTTCAATGTTTACTCGGCATTATTTTCTTCTCTTTAGAATTCATGTTCAGCAGCTTGGGATCAGAAACACCTTGGACTGACTCTTTGGATCCCACTCCCCCTAGAGGAACACCTCACTCAGTCTTGAGGTTGGGGGAAGAAAACTGGATCTGCCAGGAGTGGAGGCTGAACTAAGCAATATTGGGACAGTGGGACCTTGGGACTGCCTGCTGCCTGCCCAGCGTGGGGAGGGGGGAATGGGGAGTTGTGGAGAAGAGAGAATGACCTGAGGTGTTTTAAGTGGGAAAGGACCTTGAATAAGGATATACAAGGATAGAAAGTGTAACTTCTTTGTTCATAATAATAAAATAAAAACATATAGACATCAAAAAAAAAAAAAAAGAATTCTTTGCTCAGATGCCAGCCCACTTTTGAATGAGTCATTTCTTTTGTGGCTCTCTATTCTTTAAGAATATATGTATATGTATGTATGTATATGTGTGTGTGTATTTGAAAAATTTTTTTTCATGTATACCTATGCTTGCCCTCCCTCCCTTCCTCTCAATTCCTCCCACTCCCCTCAGCCTCTTGGCCTTCCCTGGCCTCATCTCCCCATCCACTCCCTAAGGAGGGCAAGGAATCCCAAGGTGGGTCAGTTCAGTCTGGTGTATCTATTTGAGGTAGGTCTGATTCCCTTATGCCAATAATAGGTTTGGATTAGGTGTTCCTATATAGGGAATGGGCTCCATGCACAGAAACATAGTCTGATCCTATTCCATGAGGTTCCACATACTACCCGGGCCATTTATTAGTCATCTTCCTTTGGAGGGTATAGTTCCTTTTCATAAGATTCACCAGTGGCTGTTTCTGATTCAGCCAGCTCCCCAAAGCTCCAGCAAGCCCTCTCTGTGGGACTCTTACTCATAATCCCAAACCCTTTGCTCACAGACTCTGTCTTCTCTTCCATCAGTTGGTATAGGAGCTCAACCTGGTGCATAGCTATGGATCTCTGCTTCTGCCTCTATTCATTGCTGGATGAAGGTTCCATAATGACACTTAGAGTGGTCATTCATTTGATTATAGGGGAAGTCCTGTTTAGGCACTCTCTCCACTCTTGTTTGGAGTCCTAGCCAGGAATATCCTGTAGGTTCTTGGAGGTTTCCCTAGCACTTGGCCTCTTTCCCACTCCACAGTGACTTCCTCTGTCAAAATATCCATCTCCTTTTTCCTCTCTCTTTGTTGCTCCTCTCACTCAACCATCTTCTTCTCTCATTTATTTGTTCCCACCTCTCCTTGGTCACTACCCATTATGATCCCAATTTACTCAGGAGATATTCTCTATTTTCTCTTCCTAGGGGGATTCCAGAATGTCTCCCTTAAGTTCATTCAGATCCCAAGCTATTCAGGGGTTGTGGTTTGCAGCCTGGGTATTCTTTGCTTTTTGTCTAAAATCCACTTATGAGTTAGTACATCCTATGCTTATCTTTTTGGGCCTGTGTTACCTCACTCAGGAAGATACTCTTCAAATCCATTTATTTGCCTGCAAATTTTAGGATGTCATTTTTCTTACTTCTGAGTAGTACTCCATTGTGTAAATGTACCACAGTTTGTTAATCCATTCTTCAGTTGAGGGGCATCTAGGTTGTTTCCACGTTCTTGCTATTACAAATAATGCTGCTATGAACATAGCAGAGGTAATGCTTTTGGGCTAAGAATGTGCATCCTTTGGGTATATGCCAAATAGTGGTGTTGCTGGATCACTGGGGAGATTGATTTTCAGTTTTCTGAGGAACCACCATACTGCATTCCAAAGTGACTGTACAAGTTTACACTCCTACCAGAAATAGAACAATGTTCCCATTGTTCCACATCCTCTCCAGCATATGCTGTCATTTGTGTTGCTGATTTTAGCCATTCTGACAGATGTAAAGTGATATCTCAAAGTTGCTTTGATTTGCATTTCTCTGATGGCTAAAGATATTGAGCAATTCTTTAAATGTCTTTCATCCATTTGTAATTTTGTTGAGAATTCTTTTTTTAACTCTGAACCCCAATTTTTAATTGGATTATTTGGGGTTTTGGACTCTAGATTTTTGCGTTCTCTATATAATTTAGAGATCAGTCCTCTGTCAGTTGCAGGGTTGGTAAAAATTTTTTCCCATTCTGTATGCTGTTGTTTCATCTTATTGACTGTGTCCTTGGCCTTCCAGAAGCTTCTCAGTTTCAGGAGGTCCCGCTTATTGATTGCTGCTCTTAGTGTCTGTGCTATTGGTATTATATTTAGGAAGTGGTTGCCTGTGACAATGTGTTCAAGGGTATTTCTAGTTGATATTTATTACATATTTAATAAAATCTGAAATATCATGAGGTAGCACACAGTCAAATCCTAAGAAGACAGCTCAGGAAATTCTTGATCCTTGACTACAACAGCTGAGATTCAATCACACATCTTTAATCCCAGCACAGGGAAAGCCTGGAGTAGTGACCTACACCCTTAATCCCAACATTCCAGAGACAGAACTTCCTCTATTTCTGTGAGTTCAAGGCTATCTACAAAATAGAGTAGTACACACCTTTAATCTTTACCTAGATGGGATAGAGCTGACAAGAACTGTATAAAAGGCCTCTTAGGAACCCAGCAGAGTCAGGTTTTGTTAAATATGTAACAAATATTCACAACTTCCCACTTTTTTCTATCAAATTCAATGTTGCTGAGTTTATGTTAAGGTCATTGATCTGCTTGGACTTGAGTTTTGTGAAAGGTGATAAATACGGATCTATTTACATTCTTCTACATACTACTATTCAGTTATGCCAGCATGATCTATGGAAGTTGTATCTTTTTCCTATTGTATATTTTGGCCTCTTGGTCAAAAATCAGGTTCATAAGTGTGTAGGTTAAGGTCAGGGTCTTCAATTTGATTGCATTGATCGACAAGTCAATTTTTTGGCCAGTACCAGGCTGTTTTTATTACTGTAGCTCTATGGTATATTGAAGTCTGGGATGGTGATGCTTCCTGAAGTTCTTTTATTGCACAATATTGTTTGGGCAATCCTGGGTTTCCCATTATTCCATATGAAGTTGAATATTGTTCTTTCAAGGCCTTTGAAGAATTGTGTTGAGATTTTCATGGGAATTGCATTGAATCTGTAGATCGCTTTTGATAGAATTGCCATTTTTACTATGTTGATCCTACCTATAGAGGAACATGGAAAATCTTTCCATTTTCTGATATCCTCTTCAATTTCTTTCTTCAATGCCTTAAAGTTTTTGTCAAAAAGGTCTGTTACTTCTTTGACTAGAGTTATGCCAATATATTTAATGCTTTTTGCTGCTATTATAAAGGGTGATGCTTCTCTTATTTCTTTTTTAGCCCTTTTGTCCTCAGTGTCTAAAAGGGCTATTGACTTTTTTTTAGTTAATCTTGTAACTTGCTCTATTGCTGAAGGTGTATATCAGCTGTAGGAGTTCCCTGATAGAATTCTGGGAGTCAGTTATGTATCTGATCATATTATCTGTAAATAGAGATAGTTTCACTTCTTTCTTTCCAATTTGTATCCCCTTAATCTCCGTTTGTTCTATTTTGTTTAGCTAAAGCTTCGAGAACTATGTTGAATAGTTAAGGGGAGAGAGGACAGGCTTGCCTTATTCCTTATTTTAGTGGAATTGCTTTTTGTTTTTCTCTACTTATTTTGATGGTGACTACTGTTTTTCTGTATATCATATTTAGGAACTTTCCCTGTATTCCTGATCTCTCCAGGACTTTTATCATGAAGGAGTGTTGGATTTTGTCAAAGGCTTTCTCAGCATCTAGAGAAATGATCATGTGTTTTTTTTCTTTCAGTTTTTTATATGATAGATAACATTCACAGTTTTCCATATGTTGAACTATCCCTGCATGGCTGCAATGAAGCATACCTGATCATGATGGATAATTTTCTTGATATGCTGTTAAATTCTGTTTGCCAGAATTATATTGGGTCAATATAATTATATATTTTTTGCATCAATATTCATGGGGGAGATTGGTCTGTAATTCTCTTTGTTGCATCTTTAAGTGGCTTGGCTATCAAGGTGATTGTAGCCTCATAAAAAGAGTTTGGCAATGTTCCTTCCGTTTCTACTGTATGGAAAAGTTTGAAGAGTATTGGTATTAGTTCTTTTTTGAAAGTCTGGTAGACTTCTACAGGAAAACCATTTGGCCCTGGGCTGTTTTTTTTTTTTTTTTTCCTTTGGGAGACTTTTAATAATAGCTTCAATTTACTTGGTGGTTACAGGTCTTTTTAGGACATTTATCTGGTCTTGATTTAATTTTAGTATGTGGTAACTGTCCACAAATCTGTTCATTTTTATGTTTTCCATTTTATTGGAGTATAGATTTTCAAAGTATGACTTAATGATTCTCTGGATTTCCTTGGTGTCTGTTGTTATGTTCCCCTTTTCATTTATAATTCTGCTAATTTGAATATTCTCTCTCTCTCTGTCTCTCTCTCTGTCTCTCTCTCTCTGTCTCTCTCTCTGTCTCTCTCTCTCTGTCTCTCTCTCTCTGTCTCTCTCTCTCTGTCTCTCTCTCTCTGTCTCTCTCTCTCTCTCTCTCTCTCTCTCTCTCTCTCTCTCTCTCTGCCTTTTGGTTAGTTTGGATAATGTTTTATCTATCCTGTTGACTTTCTCAGAGAACCGACTCTTTGATTCATTGATTCTTTCTATTGTTCTCTTTGTTTCTATTGTTTTGATTTCAGCCCTAAATTCGATTATTTCTTGCTGTCTATTTCTGCTCAGTGAGTTTGCTTATTATTCTAAAACTTTCAACATACTGTTGAGTCTCTTGTGTGAGATTTTTCTGGGTTTTTCATATAGCATCTAGTGCTATGAATTTTTCTCTCAGCACTGCTTTCATTGTTTCCCATAATTTTGGGTATGATATGGGTTAATTTTCATTGAATTCTATTAAGTCTTTAATTTTGGTTTTAACTTCTTCTTTGACCCAGAGTTGGTTCAATTGAGAAATGTTCCTTTTCCATGAGTTTGTAGGCTTTCTGTGACTTGTTCTTGTTGAACTCTAACTTTAGATCATGGTGGTCTGATACAAGGAGTTATTCTCATTTTTTTTTGTCTCTGTCAATCTTTGTTTTATGACTGATTATGTGGTCAATTTTAGAGAAAGTTCCATAGGGTGTAGAGAAATAGGTATATTCCTTGTTTGGGTGGGATGTTTTGTATATCTAGTAAGTCCCTTTGGGTCATAACATCTGTTATATCCCTTATTTTTCTGTTGTTTCTATCTGGTGGACCTATCCATTCATGAGAGTAGGGTATTGAAATCTCCCACTTTTAATGTGTAGCATTTGGTGTGAGGTTTAAGCTTTAGCAGTGTTTCTTTTACCTATGTAGGTACCCTTGTATTGGGGGCATAAATGTTTAGAATTGAGACTTCATTTTGGTGGATTTTTCCTAGATAAATAAGTAATGCCCATTCTGGTCTCTTTTGATTGATTTTTGTTTGAAATCTTTTTTGTTAGATATTAGCATGGCTTCATCTGCTTGTGTTTTAGGACCATTTGTTTGGAAAGTTTTTTCTCAACCCTTTACTTTTAGCCTGTGTCTGTCTTTGAAGTTGAGATCTGTTTCTTGTATGCAGAAGAAGGGTAGATTTCATTTCTATATTAATTGTGTTAGGCTATATCTTTTTTATAGGTGAATTGAGTCCACTGATATTAAGAAATATTAATGACCAATGATTGTTATTTCTTGTTATTTTTGGTGGTATAATGTGTGCATTTTCCTTCTTTGGGTTTTTCTTCTGTGGGATTATTGATTGCTTGTGGTTTCATGGGTGTATCTGGTTTCCTTAGGTTAGGGTTTTCCCTCTAGTGCTTGCTTTCTGTAGGGCCAGATTTGTGGATAGATATTGTTTAAATCTGGTTTTGTCATAAAATATATTGTTTAATCTAACTATGGTGATTGATCGTTTTGCTGAGTATAGCAGTCTGGGCTGGCAGGCTTGCTGTTTTAGTGTCTGTATAACATCTGACCAGGACCTTATTGTTTTCATTGTTTCCACTGAGTAATTTGGTGTTATTCTGGTGGGTCTGCCTTTATAGGTAACTTGGCTTTTTTTCTTTGCAACTCTTAGTGTATTTTCTTTCTTCTGTAGGTTCAGTCATTTGATTATTAAGTGGAAAGAAGACATTTTTGGGGAGTCTAGTCTATTTAGTGTTCTGTAAACTTCTTGTATCTTTCTAGGGATTTATTTCCTTCTTTAGGTTAGAAAAGTTTTCTTCTATGGTTTTGTTGAGTATATTTTCTGTGCCTTTGAGCTGGTATTCTTCTCTTTCTTCAATTCTGATTATTCTCAGGTTTGGTCTTTCCATGGTGTCCCAAGTTTCCTGTACTTTTTGTGTTATAACTTGGTTTTAGTGGTGCTTTTTTTTTTTTACTTAAATATCTATTTCCACTATTGAATCTTCAACTCCAACTTTAGAGATTCTCTCTTTCATCTGTAGCATTCTGTTGGTTATGTTTGCATCTATATTTCTGGTTTGTTTCTTCAGGTTTTCTATTTCCCATATTGCCTATTTATGATTTGTACTTTTCTTACTTCTATTTCAATTTTTAATTTTTGGAATCTTTCCTTCACTTGTTTGTTTTCTTTTTCTTATTTTTTTTAAAATTTTCTTTCAGGGATTTCTTAATCTCTTTTAGTTTTTTGTTTGTATTTTCTTCTATTTCTTTTTTCTTTATTGTGAATAAAGTCATATTTTTTATTTGTGTATATCCTTGTGCAAGCTACCTTCCCCCTCCTGCCCTTTCCAGTCACTTTCTCTTCTCCACATCACTTTATCTCCTCCCAAGGTCCCAATGTGGCTTAGGTCAGTATCCACTCCAGGCAGATCCAGTTTCCTCACCTCATCATCATGACTGAATCAGGTGTTCCTCTGGAGGGAATGGGCTCCAAGTTGCCCATCCAAGGTGTTTCAGATCCCAAACTGTTTTGTGTTTGTACTTTCCAGGTTGGACATGCTTTGCTTTTTTTTGCCTTTTTGTTTAGAGTTTGCTAATGAGTGAGTAAATCCCCTCCTTCTCTTTCTGGGTTTCTGATATCTTGCTCAGGAGAATATTCTTCTGGTCCATCCATTTGTCTGTAAATTTTAGGATATCATTTTTTCTTAATGCTGAGTAGTATTCCACTGTGTAGATATACCACAGTTTGTTAATTCATTCTTCAGTTGAGGGAAATCTAGGTTGTTTCAGTTTCTTGCTATTACAAATAATGCTGCTATGAACATAGTTGAGTTAATGCCTTTGGAGTGGGAATGTGCATCTTTAGGGTATATGCCCAGTAGTGGTAATGCTGGATCCTTGGTGAGATGAATTCCCTGTATTCTGAGAAACCACCATACTGTATTCCAAAATGGCTGAACAAGCTTACACTCCCACCAACAATGGAGGAGTGTTCCCCTTGGTCCACAACCTCTCCAGCAAAGGCTGTCATCTGTGTCTTTTATCTTAGCCAATCTGACAGGTGTAAGGTGGTATCTCAAAGTTGTTTTGATTTGCATTTCTCTGATGGCTAAAGATGCTGAGCACTTTTTCAAGTGCCTTTCAGCCACTCCTAATTCTTCTTCTGAGAATTCTCTTTATAGTTCTGAATCCCATTTTTTTGATTGGGTTATTACTATAGAGCTACAGTAATAAAAACAGCCTGGTACTGGCATAAAAACAGACTTGTGGATCAATGGAATCAAATTAAGGATCCAGGCATTGACTCAAAAACCTATGAAAACCTGATCTTTGACAAAGAGGCCCAAAATATTCAATGGAAAAAAGATAGTATCTTTAACCAATGGTGTTGGCATAGATGGATGGTAGTGTGTATAAAAATGCAAATAGATCCAAGGCTGCTATCACTCAGTACAAAACTCAAATCCAAGTGGATCAAAGACCTCAACAAAAACCCAGCCACACTGAACTTGAAAGAAAAGAATGTGGGAAATACCCTCTAATGACCTGGCACTAGTGACTACTTCCTAAATATAACCCCAGTGGCACAGACACTAAGAACAACAATCAATAAGTGGGATCTCCTGAAACTGAGAAGCTCCTTCTATTTCCTTAAGGAAATTTTTCATATCCTCTTTTAAAGCTTCTATTATCTTCATAAAGTTGTTTCTAATTTCATTTTCTTCTGCTTCCTCTGCATTGCCATGCTTAGATTTGATGTTGTAGAACCACCAGATTCTTTTGGTGGTGCCATATTGTACTCTATGTTGTTATGTGTTCCTGCTCTGGCATCTGCCCATTGTCTCCTCTGTTCACTACAGAATTTGTCTCAATTTTAAATAGCTGATTTTGGTGTGATCTGTTGTGGATGTGTCTGTGTCTCAAGAAGCCTCTCTTCATCCTGTCTTGGTTCTTGATCCAGTCTTAGTCAGCTCTTAGTCTCTTGTGATGCAAGGGTCTATGGGTTTTCTGTTATCAAAATGGTCACTGGGGTTGCTGTTTGATGCCATGGGTTGGGGCGTGCAGGGTTTTGGCAGGGGGTTTGGGGTATCCTGCAGGCTGGGTTTTGGTGTGGAGGGTTGGGCTTTCAGGGAGTCTCCCTGCTGGCTTGGGTTCAGGGCAAAGCTGGTTCAGAGTAGGGCTCTAGGGGTTTGTTTCCTAGGGCAGGCCTCTGTTTGGCCAGGCATGGGCAAGGTGTCACTCACCTCTTAGTCAGCTGTGGACCAGGGGTCTGTGGGTTTCTGGTTGTCATGGAGGGATGGTGCTAGGAAGAGGGGGTAGGTGTTAATGGCTGAGCAGAGTTAGTCTGGTATCTGTTTACAGAAAGAATCAGGAGCACAATGATGCTGGTGATGGGAATGGAGCATCTTAGAATGAGTAGAGATGATTCAGAAAGGAGTTTAAAATTTCTAGGTGTAGTGATTGGGTGGAGTTAATAAGGCAAATTGAAGATCTTGGAAATAACCAGGTAGATACAAGCTGAGAGTATGGGTGGTAGGAAGTTAGTAAGAGGGAGTATGAATTTTAGTTCCCTATATAGGAAGGGGAAAAGCAAGAGATCGTAAAGTGGATGAGGCTTGCAGCACAGGTTGGGTTCCCTATGCTAAGATGATGTCCTAGAGGTAGTCTAGGGAGTCAGAAGGGACACATATTCCTAGGACAGGTCACAAAAGTGGTTCTAAGTATTTGTTTTAGATTTGTTCTTTATTGTGTTTCTTCTGCCCTTTCATTGTAGATTTCCTGTGTTTCTAAATTACTGTATTTCTGGAAATTTATTTCATATATTTTCACCCTAGTATAATAATGTAAGCATAAAATTATTTTCAGCAGAGAAATGTTATCCACCTAAATGCACTTTCCACAAGAAACAATAACATGCTAAAAATGATCCTACTCTTCTTGTCTCTTTAATTCACTTTTAAACATCAATGTATCTATGGTTGAGTTGCACAAAAATTTAAATAAAAATATATCTGAGAACATTGCATTTATCTCATAAAATTAAATTTATATTTATTTACATTAAAACAGTCAGAAAAATTTATATTTATATCAATTAATAATAAACTAAAAATTATTAATATTTCACTTTTATGTACTATTCTTCAATTTTTAATTCAAATTGTTTTTATACAATTTTTGATCATACTTTTCCTTCCACAAAACCTCTCAGATCTTCCCTAAATCCCTATCCACCTAATTTTATGTTCTCTCTCTCTCTCAATGCAAAGACCAAGAAAGAAGAATTTAAAAAAACCACAAAAATACAAACACAAAAATCTAAACAAACAGGCAAAGAACCAATAGGGCAAAGGGGAAAAAAGAATACCAAAACAAAGCAAAATTAAGCAAAAAGTCCACTACTTTTTAACTGACAAAGAAAAGCACATGAACTATAGACCCCAAAAGTATTAGATAAATAAAAACAAAATGAATATGTGTCAATACAATATTAAAACAAATAATTTACTCTTTTGTTTAAGATGACAGTCCAAGAGAGATTGAGCTGTAATTCACCATAAAAGTCTTTTATTTAAAAACATTATTCCTTAAAAAAGAGACATGGGGCTGAACAAATGGCTGAGAGGTTAAGAGCACTGTCTGTTCTTTCAGAGGTCCTGAGTTCAATTCTTAGCAACTACATGGTAGATAACAACCATCTATAATGAGATCTGATGCCTTCATCTTGCATGCATTTAAGCAGATAGAATATTGTATACATAACTAAATATTTTTAATGATACATGGTACAGATTATTTCTCTGTCTCCTCAACTAACATGAATATTTCAGTATATGTATTATTGACTAAGTCTTATTAACATCTTCAAAAATATGAGTAGATTGTTATTACATACATGAATGCTTTTTTTGTTTTCCCTTGTGAGCTTAATTAAGTGTCCGACTATTATAGATGTTTGTGATAATTGGAAAATGTAAAGCCTTATCATGAACAGTCAGGGCTTAGATGCCATATTCCTTGATTACCTAATATTTTAAATGTAACTTTTTGAGTTTTTGTTCTATTAATTCCCTTTTGTATTAAATAGATGCTAATAAAATCCCCATGCAATTTTGTTTTGCATCATATATAAATATAAAAAGGAGATTTTACAAAATATGAGAAAACATTTAAAGAAAACTTTTACATTATCAGTGGGTTTGATTTTTGTGAATAGAAAAAGATGGCTACTGGATTGAAAATATTGAACTGCTGTTAAGGTAAAACTATTGTCATTCTTTATATTTAAAAGAAATATATGAAAATAAGAAATAAAAAAAGTAATTATATTTTTTTCTGGAACTACTTTTGCCTTGAAATTCATGAGAGCAGATCAAATGCTGCTGAAGCAGAATTAGAATAAGTACTAAATTCAGCTGCTTTCTACTTTCTACCCTATAATTAAATAATATTCCTGTCACATCTGATGCCCAGAATTAATTTAAAGAGGCTAACATTTAATTATAAACAAGAGGCAATAACAATGTCTTTATTATCACCAAACTTAACTTTGAATCTAATACAAGCGACTGATCTTTCCTAATATTGAGACAAAATAAAATGAATAAAGAGATTAGCATTACATTCTATCAGAAAATGTAAGTAAAGCTAGTTTCACAACAAACTTTACTGGTTTATAATTTTGCAAACCACCTTATATCCCTCCTTATGTGAATTGTTTCTTGTTTTATACATGATCATAGTATAGAACAACACAAGGACCAAACTTAAAGACCTGAAATTAAGAAAGTATAATTTAATCAAATAATCACATATTTATATAAATTGCCCTGGGGTCAATACTAGTGCAATCACAGAATCCCAACTAATATATTTATTCATCATATTTTGGCATAATTTAGCTAATCACTGAATTCTTTCTTAGGTCAGTTTAGATACTGACTGATGATCATGCTCTTTTATTTTGGTGCTCTCAGCTTTTGAGAAAATTAAATAAATTCATCCTCCTCCATAGACTTAACTGCATACATTAAAAATCTCCAGGTATTTCCAGGCAGTTGTAGCACACATCTTTAATCCCAGCACTTGGGAGGTAGGGGCAGGTGGATCTCTTTGTTGGTGGACAGTCTGGTCTATAGTATGAGTTCTAGGATGGCCAAGGCTACACAGAGAAACTCTCTCAAAAACAAAACAAAACAAAACAAAAACAAAACTATGTCTTTTCTAAAATGATCTGGGGACTGAATTATACATAAAACATGCTACTTAGCAAATATAATAATTAGAGATGTATTTTGTGAAGAAACTTATTATTTTTTCCAAGAAGAGTTGGAAAGAGGAAAAATATAGAAGAGAATGGAGAGCAGTTCATGAGTAATTTGGATTAAAACATTTCAAAGTGGAGAAATTCAGAAAATTCACTGACCATGTGAGAGAAACATTTTTTATTATTAATAAACCCATCCAAATGGACACTTTGAATTTGAATTTACTGTGCCTTCTCTTCTTTGTAATGGGTAAAGCAATCCAGACATTACATTTTAAGTGAGAATTTGTGTTTATGTATGCCATTTTAATTATTTTTATTATTTTAGAGTATAATTTAATTACATCATTCCCCCTTCCTGGTTTTCCTTCCAAGCCCCCTTTACTCTTGCTTTTAAATTCATGGTTTCTTTTATCACTAATTGTTGTTTGAACATAATTAGCAGATAAGTGCAGAGAACAAAGCAAAAATACAAACTAAAAGAATATGGGAAAGTGATGAGAGAATAAGAGAGAATGGCAGATAAAATTAGCGGAATACATCACAAGAAAAAAATAAAGATAATAAATCCAAAAGCACATATAAAAAAAGTACAAGAAGTAAAGTCATAATTCTCAGGAGTCAAATGGAAAAATAAGGAACAGGAGAGAAACCATAAAGATGAAAGAGAATGAGATAGATTGCTAGGACAGACATTTTGTTCCCAATTTCTTTGCTCCAGAAATGAGTGCATACTGTGTTTCCGGCCAGTGCCTATGTGAATGAACTCTGAGAAAGGGGGAAGGAAGTTGTGTCTTCTGCACATGTATTCGCAACTGCAATTGTTTTGTAACTTTTGTCAATTGAAACACAAAAATTTAGAAATGACTAAGAATTAAGGCTTCTATCTCAGCCTACCCTAACAATATTTCATCATCTCAACTGCCTGGAAAAAAACACTTGTTCCTTTGCAGTACAATTTTTTTCAGACTTCTCCCTTTGAACTTATTTTATACAGAAAAATGTCCATTTGTTACACCTGTATTCTCAATTACTGGGATCAGCACCATTTGAGAATCATTAAAATAAAAACAGAAATGGGAGGAAAAGAAGACAAAAGGTTGGTCAAAGATGTTAAATAATACAGGATTCAATATGATAGGCACGAGAGACCAAGGTGGAAGCAGGAACAAAAAAGCAGCAAAGAAAGGGGAGTGACATGGTCACCCTTGGGCACGGTTAAGTCATCAAATTATTAATATAGGGAAGAATGAGATGATTAGCTATACATCAGTGTTGTAACTTACTTTTCAGAGTGATTTTTACAGGCAGAATGTGGTATAAAAGTGATGGCCAGTAGATGTATAAATGTATAAATGACAAGGAAGCTCTTCAGTGAGATCAAAGATAACAAAGAAGTTTTTCCTCTGATTTTGTTTACACTTACTACTTATGTGATTGTATACTTCCCAGCATGTGTTGGTCTGTCTGTATATGTGCCCATACATTTTACACACTTGTTCCATAGCATTTAAATGCTATTTTCACAGTTTATTAATCACCTGTAAATTCAGATATATGTGAAGTAATGTAAAATGATGCCCGAATTTCTCATGAGTTTTTTAAGTGACTTGTGAACCTGACATTTCTCTTTTTCTTTCTCTTGCTATCATGAAAAGGCTATTAATAATTTCTGCTAAATTTTAAACAAGAATATATCCACTTTGAAATTATCCCTCAAAATTAAATAACATTAAATGTGTTATTATAATCAGCATTTAATAAGAATTCACAATTGAAGCGTACCATTTGTTGATCAATAAATATATTTATTTAGGAATTATACACATTTCTAGACTATTTTCATCATATTAAATCTCTTATGTATGTTGTAGATATCCATTTGAGTCCTCACCCTAATCAATGCTTAATCAATTTTCTGCCTCTGTAGATGTTTTATTATAGAGAGTTTACATGAATACCTTTTGTGACTATCTCCTTTTAAACATATACTATTTTAGATGACTTATGTTTAAACACTTATCAGCAATTCATTTCTTTTTTTGGAATTTACATCTTTTTAAGTTTTTTTTTGTTTTTTAATTCTTTTTTATTTGTTTTTTGACATAGAAAAAAAGACTTTATTTTCTAAAGAAATAAAGTAAAATAGAGTGACAAGAAAGACAACAGAAATGTGTAACAATGCCATTGTCTAGAGTGAATAGTGTTGTGATCAGAAGACTATATTAAATATAATTGGTATTGTTTTAATAATTATTTCTTTAGGATTTCACCCTAGAAAATTTAAGTTACTCAGATATAATGCAGACCATTAGGGATTATAATGTAATTGGCTGAATAAATATGAATAAATAGCTGTGCACGAACAGGTAATTTTTGCCTAGATATCATGGACCAGTGGTGAAAGAGCATGTGTGCAGGGCCAGGAATCTGCTGATCAAACTCCCAAGTTATTAAACAACTCCCCAAAGCTTTTCTTTTTCTTTTCTTTTCTTTTTGCCTGGTCTTAATTGGTTTCAGGGACTTGTCTGTTTTAGGGATATTTCAAGAATGTTTCTGCCTCAGGGTTTTGCACTTCCTTTTTCCTCGCTGTCCACAAAGTCTGCTTTCACACTTCCCCCAGGTTTTTACTCAAACTCTGCAGGGGAAATGAAGGCTTTCCCTGTACTTCCTGTTTGCAGTTGTCATCCCTTTATCTACCCCACCTCCCTGCCACCTCCAAGTCACCAGGTCTTTTGTCTCTTGTTGGTACCTAACACCTAAGTCTGCACCTGTGTCCTCAAACAGAAAGTAAGTGTGGCACCTAGTAAAGGTGCAGTAATGATTTGTGGATGAAAAATTAAACCACTGCTTTGTGGGTTTGTCCTTGCTGGGCACCACTGATTAGCACCACAACAAGCTTTCTAACTATTCTTAGCAGAGAAGGAGCAATAGAGCTTTGTTTGGGTTTACTTCATTTTTGTTCGGGTCATCTACAACTGAAGATAATTACTCAAACAACTGTTGGTTATCACTTAGGTATCACCATTAACTCTGCTATCCTGCGCATCACTATGGTGTGCTGTTGTTTATGAGCCATGGAAATCAGCATAGAAAAATAGACCAGGCTTTTGCTGGTCTAATAAAGAACTAAAGATGTGTTTGATTAAAGTCTTCCTACAGACTTTTATTTCTGGAAAGAAAAAAAGAAGTCAAGACCCATAGAGAAGGGGAAATTTGGGCACTGTGTGAGGAAGGGAATATGTGACTTTCCATCATTATATTTAGCAATGAGAAAAATACAAGCTACAAAGCACATTGAGGTTTTTCAGGCTGGCACACACTCCATCTATTGGTGAGGCTATGAGCAAGCAGGCAGCCTCAGGCATTGCTAGAGGTAGAACCTTACAGAGGGACTTTGGAGCTGCCAGTCAAAACTTAGACAGGATAAGCTTAGCTCCTTGGCCCAGCAATTTTACTTCTATGATTCTATTATAAGGAGAAATTTTTACATGTATATTTTTACACATACTAAATAATACATACATAATCTTATGCCTTGTAGGCTTGTTTGTAACACCAAAGCTAAAAAGGAAATCATAGGATCAACTTACATCAGGGACTTGGCTGTCAGGGAAGACATACCCTGATGACCAGCTGTGAAAAGAATGTGTATGCTCCACTGTTGTATTATTTCTTTTTTTTTATTTTGAATCTTTTTTTATTATGAATAAAGTCACATTTTCTACCCGTGTATATCCTTGTTCAAGGTCCCTTCCCCCTCCACCCCTTCCAGTCACTCTCTCTTTTCCACATCTCCCCACCTCCTCCCCAGCAAGGGCAGGAAGTCCCAATGTCCCAATATGGTTTAGTTGAGCATCCACTCCAGGCAGATCCAGTTTCCTCATCCCAACATCAAGACTGAGTCAGGTGTTCCTCTAGAGGGAGTGGGATCCAAGGTGCCACTTCAAGGTGTTTCAGATCCCAAGCTGTCCAGTGGTTGTGGTTTGCATCTTGGACATGCTTTGATTTTTGCTTTTTTGTTTAGAGTCCACTAATGAGTGAATACATGGCTCAGTCGTTAAAGGCTAGGCTCACAACCAAAAATATAAGTTTTATTTTTTATTTAATTTTTTTTAAATTTTACATACCAACCACAGTTCCCCTTCCCTCCCCTCCTCCTACTAGTCCCCAGCTTTTCCTCACCCTACCCCTCATCCACTTCTCTAGAGGGTAAGGACTCCCACAGGGAGTCAATATAGTCTGTTATCCACATTCAGAGTGCCTAGTTCAGTCCCATGCAGGTTTCCAACTGTCAGATCAGAGCCAATGAGCTCCCAGTAGCTCAACTCTCTCTGAGGGTTTTCCCATCATGATCTCGACCCCTTTGCTTATATAATCCCTCCTCACTCTCTTTGACTGGACTCGGAGCTCTGGCCAGAATTCTGTGCTTGTTGTGAAGTTTCTGTCACTTAACTTTTTCTTTTTTTTCTCATTTATTCATTGTATTTAATTCTTAGAAGTGGATGGCAGAGTAGCAAATTCAGTGGAATTTTAGGAGACCAAATGTAGATCGATACTGGTTCCAAATAGTATCATTTTAAGGAAAGCTGAAGATCCAAGACATTCATGCTAAAGATTTCCCCTCTTTCAATGAAATAAGAATGCTTTTGCTAAAGGTTCACTAATGATTGAGTCCATCCCCTGCTTATCCTTCTTGGTTTGTGAGACCTCACTCAGGGGTATATTCTTCAAATTCACCCATTTGCCTGCAAATTTTAATATATCATTTTTTCTTGCTGCAGCATAGTACTCCATTGTGCAGATGTACCACAATTTGTTAATCCGTTCCTCAGTTGAGGGGCATCTAGGTTGTTTCCAGGTTCTTGCTGTTATGAATAACGCTGCTATGAAAATAGTTGAGCTAATGTTTTGGGGGTGTGAATGTGCGCCTTTGGGGTATATGCCCAATAGTGGTAAGCAATTCATTTCTTATTTACTTCCAAATTGCTTACATCTGTAACTGTAGCATGACATTGTTTTAGGTCAGCCAAGGGCATCATTTTTTATGTCACAATATAGTTATATGTTATAATAAACATTAATCTGACTTTTAAGTTATATACTTTAAAAACAAAGTATGCACAATCTCACAAAAATATGAATAATTTTCAAAATGATGTCTTTAAATTATGGCATCATAAATTATGGCTCAAAATAAGATCATATTAGCCCTATAGAGAGAATTTACATTATTTTCTATAAAAAAATAGATCTTCATGTACACATTTTTGTACTGGAATGTTCTGATAAATGATGTCATAATTTTTGTGACTAAATAAAATCTCAATAATTAATGAAACATTAGTAATGTTATTATCTTTAAACAATGAATACACATTTCCTCTATCATTTGACAATGATAACCAAGAAGTTAACTCATTATGTTTTTAAAATTAATAATAAATTTTTAATTTTCTCAATTATTCAATAGTTATATTCTTCTTCAATATAGCTTTTTATATCTGCTTCCTTCTCTGTTTTATGAATTAAGATCATCATAATTTTTACATGTACTGATTTATGAAGGAAATATTATTTGTGTGCCATTCTGAGATATAGACATAAGTATATTAAAATAAATAAAAAGAAAATACACCTGGAATGTAGTAACAAGAATTTAGGCACAGGGCACATGTAGGTTTAGGCTGGTCAGAAATATAATTAGAAGAATGTCTATAAGTGAGGTGAAGTGAAGGTATAGATTTTATTTGAGACCCTGACAACATGCATAGATGTGAAAATGCATGTGGGCAGCAAAACAGTAATGTGATGGGAACCAACAATTAAATAATCCAGAAAAAAAGAACCAAGAAGGAAACATGTCATAGTAATTGTAGAGAAACAATTTCAAACACAGTTTTCTCTATAATGATACAAAGAAGGAACAAAAATCAAGCAAATATTCTAGCAAAAGATTGAGCCACTACTGACAGAAAGAAAATAAATTAACACAAGGATTGGCTGACATAACTGTGAAATTTGGTCCATTGTCACAAAGCTATAGTTATAGACAGCACAGAGTGAAATAAAAATGAAAGTATCTATAGAATAATTGTGTCTTAATGGCAATCATTACAAACAGGGGTTAACATAGTTGTTTTAAGCTATAGTTCACTAGTTATGGAAAACATTGTCTTCATGTAGATTTAATCTTTAAGACAGAAGAAAAGGCATGCATAACACATAACATGTTTTATCCTATAGATTAGCGGATGATGGAGACCAAGAACAGCTCAGTAGTGACAGAATTCATCCTTTTTGGCCTGACTCAATCTCAAGACACTCAACTTGTGGTCTTTGCACTACTTTCATTTTTCTACCTGATAATCCTTCCTGGGAATTTTCTAATCATTTTCACCATTAGACTGGACCCTGGACTCACAGCCCCACTTTACTTTTTCCTGGGAAACTTGGCCTTCATGGACTCCTTCTACTCTTTCATTGTAGCTCCCAGGATGCTTGTGGATTTCTTCCATGAGAAGAAAGTCATTTCTTACAAAGGCTGTATCACTCAGTTATTTTTCTTGCACTTTGTTGGAGCAGGAGAAATGTTCCTTCTGGTTGTGATGGCTTTTGATCGTTATATCGCTATATGTCGTCCTTTATACTACTCCACTCTCATGAACCCTAGAGTCTGCTATGCATTATTGTTAGCTCTATGGCTTGGGGGTTTTGCACATTCCATTGTTCAAGTGGCTCTTATTGTGAACTTGCCCTTTTGTGGCCCAAATCAGCTGGATAACTTTTTCTGTGATGCTCCACAGGTCATTAAACTAGCTTGCACTGACACCTTTGTAGTAGAGCTCCTGATGGTATCTAACAGTGGTCTACTTTCCCTCTTGTGCTTCTTGGGACTTCTGGCATCCTACGCTGTTATCCTGTATCATGTCAAAGGACATTCTTCTGAAGGAAAGAGCAAAGCTATCTCTACATGCACTACCCACATTATAATTGTGTTTCTCATGTTTGGACCTGCCATTTTTATCTACACCCGCCCTTTCCAGGCTCTCCAAGCTGACAAAGTTGTTTCTCTCTTCCACACAGTCATCTTCCCTTTGATGAATCCTGTGATCTATACACTTCGCAACCAGGAAGTGAAAACTTCTATGAGGAAGTTGTTAAATCAGTATGTGGTTTGCTGACTGGATAAAAGAAAGAGAAAAGAAAAAAGTGAGAAAATATTGCTCAAACTATATATTTATGCACACAACAAATCAGTTCTTTCGCAAAAACTGTGTGATATACTTCCAATTTTCTGATACTATTCTAAGCACATGGATAGGATAGGTACAATTCTAGGTCTCCCAAGGTTATATTCATGTGAATGAAGCCAAACCAAGCTACGGAAATAGAAAACTTCACCAATGTACTGGTATTTTGTCAGTGCATTGGTATTTTCAGAATAGTATTATGCTGGCTATAGACTGGAAAGATGGCCTTACCTTTGGTTGTGAGGTTTTTTTTTTTTTAAGATTTATTTATTATGTAGGCTTTATGGAGAAGAGGGTACCAGATGTCACTATAGATGGTTATGAGCCACCATGTGGTTGCTGGGAATTGAACTCAGGTCCTCTGGAAGAACAATCAGTGCTCTCAACCTCTGAACCATCTCTCCAGCCCCCCTTAGCTTTGGTTGCAAAGCAGGTTCTCGAGTGATATTTAACTGAAATCAATAGTATTTAGGGGAAACCAAACACAACCAGAAAATAAACTAAGCATCATGGAAATTATAGGAATTCAAAGATTTGAAGATTTAGGCACACTTGAAAAATATAAATGATTTAGAATAGATACAACATAGTTAAAAAATATGTAGAAGCAGCAGAATTTAACCTAGATAAATAAAAACAAAATATTTTAAATTTCAAAATATTTTAAATAGCTTTAATTATTGACATCTTAAAAAATACAATTTAAATATGTAAATATTATTTAATGTTTTATATTTGATGGAAGACAAATCCTGATAATTCTATATAAAAGACTATGTATGAGTAATAAAATATAATTAAATGGAATGTTACCTGCTATGTGTATTTTATTTCCTAAACACAATAAAGACTTAACTTTACTAGTTAGAAAAAAGTGAAATAATTGTAGTATTTACAAGAATATATGACAAAACAGTTTATGTATCTTAAAACTTCACTTTTATTTTTACTATACTAATCTTGTAGTAGTATTGGTTTTTTTCTATTACTTAAAGAATTTCATTGCTGTTTTGCTAGAGATTATTTTGAATCTCAAAATAATTTTGAACAGTAAAGACATCTTAGCAATAATTCTTCCAATTCAGGAACTAAGAAAATTATTCTGTTCGTCTAACATGTCAATTTTAGGACACAGATTATTAGCTTGATAGTATGTGCACTACATGATAAGCAATCTTGCCAGCTTTTTTATTCATGTTTTATGAATCACATTACAGAGTTCTGACAATTTACTGATATCTCATTTTACTATAAGTAAGAGTTATTTGAAAAATAATACTAATTTCTGAGAGAAAATATATTTAAATCAACATTATATATAATTTCTTTAAAAATATAGTTTAGCAAAAAAGCAAAGCATGTCCAAGCTGCAAACTACAACCACTGAACAGCTTGGGATCTAAAACACCTTGGACTGACACCTTGGGTCCCACTCTCTCTAGAGGAACACCTGACTCAGTCTTGATGTTGTGGGGAGGAAACTGGATCTACCAGGAGCAGAGGCTGAACTGAGCAATATTGGGACCTTAGGATCTCCTGCCCTTGCTGGGGAGGAGATGGGGAGATGTGGAGAAGAGAGAGTGACTAGAGGGGGTGGGAGGAGGAAGGGACCTTGAATAAGGATATACACAAATAGAAAATGTGACTTTATTTATAAAAAAAAAATTTAAAAAAATAATAAAATAAATAAATAAAAAGAAATTAAGAATTCTCAAACATTTTACTGTGGCATAGTAAAAAATAAATAAATAAAAGTAAAAATATAGTTTAGATTTTAAAGTTTAAAATACATACAGTTTCTTTTAAAATACATTTAAAAAAGACCTAACTATATCATCCAACATACTTACTACCAAGCAAATATTTGATGGCAATAAAATGGGGATTCTCAGTTAACTGCTCTCTTATTATTATTATAGTATTGTTTATAATAGCAAGGACATGGAAGCCACACACACATACATACACACACACAAACACACATGTCTGTACCCCAATATATTATTATATTATATTATATTATATTATATTATATTATATTATATTATATTATATATGTCAGTTAAACAGACTCAGTAGTAACTCAGGTAGAATGCCTTCCTGATTGACACAATACCCTAGATTTAGTCCCTAGTATCACAAGAACTACAATAAAACAAAATAAATATTTAAATATCTAAGACTGGGACAGAGTAAGAAATATAAGCATCTTTGGGTTTAGAAATAAATATGGAAACATTTTTATCATTTATTTAAAACTTCAATTTCTTCTGCTTCTTCAAGAAAGCACCACTGTTCAAACACCATGGAGAAATTGTCAATGAGGTAAAACACAAAACAAGTTCAAACTCTACTTGGAGGCATTTTCCTGTAATGTTGGGGCATTTGAGAGAGAAGCTGAGCCAGGAGAATCTCAAGGAGTTTAAAGCCAGTGGGATTACATATTGAGACCCTGTCTCAAAACATAAGTAATCAAAAAATTCATCCCAAATGATTATTAGATTTTCAAAGTTTGCTTATTTAAATATGTTGTTGAATCACTGAGCTATAGAGTTACCATCTATGCTGCCTTAAAAATGTTGAACAAGGGGATATGTGGATAAAAAATGAGACTTTATTCACAATAAAAATTTAAAAATTTAAAAATTTAAAATAAACACCAGTAACCTTTTTCAAAAAGCTAAAAAGTAAGAGATTTCAATATCAGCAGCAGGACTGCAGAACATTGTCTGAACTCAACATTAAGCTGATAATGGCATCAAGATAATTTGTTTCTAGAAACAATCTTCATAAAATTATGGCACCTTCAAAATGTTTTATAATATATTCTATTATGTTGATGTGTGTTTGCATATGGAGGTCAGTGGGTAACTTTGTGGAATGTGTTCTATACTCCTACTATGTGGGTCTTTGAAGTCCATCTCCTGTGGTGAAGCAACAAATGTTTTTATTCACTGAACCATCTTACCAGCCCATTCCATGCTGTCCTACTGTTTTTGAATCTCTGTGATGTAATACATAAAACTTGAAATTATAAATTTTTGATTCATTGATTACAAACATTCATTAATTTATTCATGACTATATTTCCTTTTCATCAGTTTTTACATACTTTTAATTTAGTGTACAAAACAATGGGTTTCATAATGATGCTTTCACACATATATATTCTTGTACTTCACTCATATTTATTTCTCTACCATATCTCCTATCTTTTTAAGTTAATTTCTTATATAATATATTTTGATCACTGTTTGTTTGCCCTTCTCTAACTCTTCCCAAATTATCCCTACCTTTCTACCAACCCAGCTTGGTGCCCTTTCTTTCTTTTGTCCTTCCTTCCTTCCTTCCTTCCTTCCTTCCTTCCTTTAAAAAAATAGGCAAGCTAACAAAATATTTCAAACAAACAAGACTTTTTAAAATATAAAAAATACAATATTAATTAAAATATTATCATATAATACTTCCCATGAGCTAATAAATTTTTGATCTTTAAAAAATATTTCTTTGAATCCAAGAGAAACAAACACTTTTTTGAATATTCCCAATGGGCAGGCTTAGACTACTAGTCTTATGTATAAGTCAAGAAAGCCCTGAGATACCATCTTACACCTGTCAGAATGGCTAAGAACAAAAACACTGATGACAGCTTATGCTTGAAGGATGTGGAGTAAAATAAATATTTTTCCATTGCCAGTTGGGATATAATTTATACAGCCACTTTGGAAATCAGTATGTCTCTTTCTCAGAAAATTGGGAATCAATTTACTTAATTATCCAGCAATACTACTCTTGGACATATACTCAAAGGATGTACATTCCTACCACAAGGACATTTGCTCAACTATGTTCATAACAGCATTATTTATAATAGCCAGGACCTGGAAACAACCTAGATGCCCTTCAATTGAAAAATAATTTTTTTAAAAAAATGTGGTCCATTTACACAATGGAGTACTACTCAGCAGAAAAAAAAGTACTTTCAGAAATTTGCAGGCAAATGGATGAAACTAGAAAATTCATTCAGAGTGAATTAACACAGACCCAGAAAGATAAACATGGTATAAACTCACTTATAAGTAAGTTTTAGAAAACCTGACATTTTGTTATATAAATCTTTAATTTTCTTGGTTAGATACATACAGGATATGTTTTTAATAACTTAGGCAATTGCAAAATGTGTTATTACCCTGAAATTCTTCTCAGTCCTTTTATCATTTGTATATAACAGGGATATTTATTTTTATGAGTTAATTTGTTATACATCTTTTGTTTTGATTGCCCCTTCCCCTCTGCCTCCTCATTTCCATCCTCATTCCCTTCTTTTATATGCCTTTCACATCCAGTGCTATCACCGTGTACTTATATTTTATGTATATTCTTCTTGCCTCTCTCCCTTTACAGTTTGTGATGTTCCCTTTCTAAAGTACTGGTTTCCACCAATACTCCAAACTAAACACATAAATCAAAAATTTTGAAATTAGAACATACATATAAGGAAAAACACATAGAGTTTATTTTTCTGTGCCTGGGTTGTGGCATTTTGTATATTTTGAAGTTTTATTCACAATGGAGTACTACTCAGCAGTAATAAAAAAAGGATAGGACATCCTAAAATGCTCAGGCAAATGGATCTATTTAGAGAATATCCACCTTAGCAACGTATTAAAAACCCAGAAAGACAAGTATGGGATGTATTCACTCATTAGTGGACTTTACACAAAAAGCAAAGAATACCCAAGCTACAAACCACAACTCCAGAACAGTTTAAGACCAGAAATAACTTAAGAGAGACATCCAGGGAGTTCCATAGGATGAGAAAATAGAGAAGATCTCCTTAGCTAATTAGAAGGATAAGGATTTGCAACCAAGAAGGTGTGGGAACAAATAATAAAAGAAAAAGATGATTGTATGAGAGGAACAAAAAGGAGGGAGGGAAAAAAGATGATCTTAATAGAGGAAGCTAGTAAGGGGTTGGAGAAAGACTGGGTATTAGGGAAACTTCCAAGAACTTACAGGATGTCCTTGGCTAGGTCTCCAACCAATAGTGAAGGTGTTGTCTAGACTTGACTTCCTTTATAATCAAATGAATAATCACCCTAAGTGCCATCACAGAACTTCCATCCAACAATGAATAGAGGTATAGGCAGGGATACATTGCTGAGCACTGGGATAAGTCCTTGGTCCAGCTGAGAGCTGGGGAGGAGAGTTTATATGAGTAAGGGGATAGAGGTTATGAGGATCTCTAGATGTCCATGTGTGATGATGCAGCTTGCTTTGGACATGAGATTTGGCTGTGGGATATCCCTCATGCTATGTGTTTCTGGGAATTGCTGGGGGGTGATCTCCCAGTTTTGTTTGATTTAGGGCAAGGTTGGTGTGGAGGCAGAGCTGGGGCTGTGTCCCCAGCTTTGGAAAGGAGGTTTCCAGGTGGAGTAGAAGTTAGGGTGCATTCATCTTTACTCTGCTCTGGGCATGGGTTCTGCAGGATCTGTAGATGTCTGCATGTGTTCTATAGTTATTGATATAAAATACTGTTTCTTTACAGTACTTTTACAAGAACAAAACAATGGAAAATTTGCCTTTACAATGCCCACTTATAACAATTCTCATCCTATAAAGAGATATCAGTGGAATGTCCTCCCTCAAGTATTGCTGAATAGCCACACTCTGTGCCAGTATTTTGTACAAAAGTCAGTAGAACAAATGCATAACAGATTCCCACAATCTATAATTTATAATTACATGGATGACATCTTGTTGGTTGATCCAAATATTGATACTTTAGAATGAATGTTTAAGGAAGTGAAAAAAGTTGCCTGTTTGAGAATTACAAATAGCCCCTGAAAAAATACGAAGGGGAGATTCCATTAATTATTTAGGTTATGAAATAGGTTCCAGGACTGGGTGCTGTCTGCAGAGCATGTACCCACGTACTCTGTAGCAGACTGAGATAAACTCTGACTGCCATGGTCCCTCTAGCTGCTGCTGAGGAAATTTGCCAGGCTACCCACTTCCAACTGAGCAAACGGATAAGGACTGGGGACCCTGAAGGACAGAATCAAACCCCGCCCAGAGGTGAGAAGGGGTCAGCAGGCCTGAGTGCCTGTATCCCTGCCAGGGAGAGTTGAGTTCCCATTGCTTCCGGCTCCGGTTCCAGGACCGGGTGCTGTCTGCAGAGCGTGTACCCATGCACTCTGTAGCAGACTGAGATAAACTCTGACTGCCATGGTCCCCCCAGTTGCTGCTGAGGGAATTTACACAGCTGCCACCCCGCCTCCATTTGGTCAAACAGAAAAAGATTGAAGATTGGAAATTCAGTCCCCTGCCAAGAGCAGAGGTAGAGATTGAGCAGACCTTTTGTTCAGAGGTGACAGGAGGCACATAAGCATGAGTGCCACAACTGATCAGGAGCCACCTAATCGTGAACCACTGAAGCCATGGGCAGACGCCAGTGCAAAAATTTACATAATAATATAAAGAACAACTAGGTAACTCCAGAAGAAAATGGCTGCCCCGACCCGAGAGACTTCAACACAGGAGACCACCTACGAGAGAGAATGAAGGGAAGGCAGCAGGTCAAATGGGATTCTGATTGAGCTGCAGTTTTATTATGATTCTAAACATGCTTATATAGTAGAATATCGGGAGGGGGCAATCTTCAAACACCTGCAGGAAGCTGGCCAGGGGAGCAGGATATTGGCAGGGTAAAAGGGTGACTGGTCTTGCTTCAGGGGAGAGTTGCTAGGTAACCTAACCATAGAATATTCTTGCTATTCTATTCTTTGGAGTTACCTTTAAGGGAGGACTGCTACGTAACCTAGCCACAGAATGTTCCTGTTATTCTATTCTTTAGAGTTACTTCTCTGTTACTGTGAAGCAAACCAGAACATCTCTTTTACTTTGGGAAAAACATCTATTCTACCTGGGAGAACATCTATTTTACTTGGGAGAATGTCTATTCTACTTGGGAGAACATTGTGCTGGCTCAGTGGTTAGTTTCTCAGTCAGTTCCCACGGGAGCCTTAGCTAGAGGCCTAGAGGCTCAAGCCAGGGTCTTGGTCCCTGACAGTAATTTATCAAGAGCTTCTCATAGGGCTACAAAGAATGCTCTAAAAATGTGTCTCATCCTTAAGTTTGGTGAGGGCTTGACCTCCAAAGCCCTCAATGAGGCATGACTATACTGGCTTAAAAAGTCTTTTTACAATCAGTGACAGACTTCCTACCATATTGCCAAAGCAAGCTATAGACTGTAGGTCTGTGCTACTAAATATGTAGCAAAAGAATGCTGGTTAGATTTTTTTTTTGGTGTTGTTTGGTTTTGTTGGGTTTTCACCCCTTTTGGGTTTTCAGGGTATCTTTGTTATGGTTTGAGGTTTTGTTATTTGTTCTTTCTTTTGTTGTTATTGTTGGCTTTGTATTTTGATAAGGTTATCTACTGTTTATATTACTGCTCGCTCCCTTTATGCCCTATTGAATAAAATGATTGTATTTTTTATTAATAAAAATTATTTCTAACTCTTTAATCTTAAGATGAATTTCCTTGGTCCAACATGGTGTCTCACTCCTATAGCCCCAGATTCTCCTGTAACACCAGAACTCTTGTACCCAGCTTGGGCTATATAGTGAGTTCCCAGTCAGCCAGGGCTACAAGGGCTTTGGATGTGGATAGAGTTTCCAACTTGGTGTATACCTGTATCATGATGGAAAAAGTATCCTTGTGATCATGTATTTAGCTATCATTGATATATGCTTTTCTATATACACATTTCATGAAATGATCATGTATACCAAGTGAATGAAGGACACAAAAGTATTGATCTAGAGCCTCTAAGAAAATTAAGAAATTTCCTATGGGAGGATGAGAAATCCATAACCTGCTTGCCACCTGGGACTATGATTATGTCCCTTCTGGTCTGCTGCCAAGGGCCATGTGCTGTCCATGGCTCTGACACAGCGGTGGGAGTCTATGGTGATATCCATGACTCTGATTACCACTAAGGGCTCTGCAACCACATGCAGTCTGAGTCACCACATGTGGCCATGTTGATGTCAAAGGGATATGGGCCATGTGTGTCTTAGAGGCTGTTCTGCCACTCAGGAACACAGTGGCATCTGTGCCAGTGCTGTAACTGCAGGTCATGTCATGATCCATGGCTCTGATGCAACTAGAGTTTATGTTGACATCTGAGGCACCTGTTGCCATCAAAGATAGATGCCCTGGAGCTGGAAATCCACCAGGAACCATGCTCCTGCTGGGTCCATTCTGACCTGATCTGTAGTGCCAATGAGGGTCATAGTAGCATCCTGGCCCTGGCTACAGCCTAGAATCATGTCTGTGTCCATGTTCTAAGTACAGTAGGGATTAGTGTTGATGTCCATGGCCTGTATTGCTGCCAAGGGCCACACAGTGTAAGTAGGGGGCTGGGCAACCACCTGTAAGAGTCCAAGGGCTGTGCTTCTACTGGGATCATACAGATCCAAGTGGCCTGCACTGACCAGGGGCCATGGTGTCCTCTGGGAAAAGGCTGCTACCAAATGCAATATTTGGATCCTGGACTCAGCCAAATTCTTGATCAGTGTGTATGTCAGTGCCTCCTGATACCACTGAAGACAGTATAGGGATGCAAAGAGTTAACCCTGCCCTTCACAGGTTGCAGCACTAGGGAAAACATGTTCTCATCAACTTCAGGACTAGGAGAGTGGGTCCTGGGGCTGGAGAGATGGCTCAGAGGTTAAGAGCACTGACTGTTCTTCTAGAGGTCCTGAGTTCAATTCCCAGCAAGCACATGGTGGCTCACAAACATCTATAATGACATCTGGATAGTGGGTCCTGAACCTGGACTGAGCAGTACAGTAGAAGTGACCATGTAGGTGTTGGTGCAGGTGAGCTGGTCCTGAGAGTGTGAGAGCAGAAGAGCTAACTCTACTCCCTTCTTCTACCTTGTGTTAGCAAAGGTGAGGAAAATATGTCTGCCCCATGTGAGCACATGCCACCTGAAATTGGTAGGAGGGAACAGAGGAGCTATTTCTGCCTCTCACCAACTGCAGCAATTGGGATAGTGGGTCAGGGACCTCTCCTGGGCAAGACAGTAGAGCTGGCACTTTGTGGTCTCAGTGTGAGTGAGCAAGATTAGAAGGCATGAGAGCAGGAGAATTGGCCTCTCTCCTAAAAGACTGCTGCATTGGGTAAGCTATCTCGGGTAGTGCTAGAGAGGTCACCTGGTTGGTAAAGATGAAAGAAATCTGGTAGGCTGACCAACCCAGCTACAGCCTTTCAATTGAAAACATGACAAACCAGCCAAGCACTGTGCTGAGGACCCACAGGGGAGTAAGGAAGTACTGGCCCAGGCTCCTCCACAGCACATAAAGATGGACACAGATATCAAACATCCTGACACCCTGAGATGATAAACTGACAAATGTAGATCACACCCACGCCTAGTCAGATGGTTTCTTATGACGGCCATGCCTGGTCTGCATCAGGGTCAACTCAGAAGGACATGACAGTTAGTGGGGTGACCAACAACAAAGACCAGCCAGAATATGGACACTGTTTCTCTGCCTCCTTTGTCAGCACCTTCTGGGGACCCATGGGTTCACTTCCTCCACATGAGAACTCACTGACTCACCCCCACCTCAGTAGTTAGATCCCTTCCAGGAAAAGATTGACAAGAATAATGTGTCATCAGGAAGAGACACTTGTTCAACATAATCTGAGATCTACCATAGTAAAAGAGCAAACACAGTGTCCACTCTCATGTCCCCTCTCCCAGCCCAGGTCTGCACAGACTTACTCTCCACAAAGGCCCATGGCCTCTGCTGCAGGCCCATCCACAGCTGCTCTGCTGCTTCCTCAACACTAATGAAAGGAAGTTTGATATTTTCTTGTTATCTAAAAAGATCCCTTACTTCCAGGTGATCCACCTTTCACCAGGCAAGCATCATCCACATCCTCCTCATCCTTGTCAAGCTGTGCTCTGATAACTATAGTGCTGCTAGGAGAAAGACCAGTACTAGGAAGGGACCAGGAATGTGTGCCTGAGTGTTACTCACAAACCATGAGTACTTTATGAGAACTCACTTGGGGAGGGCTGCAACAAAGGTATTCATGGACCTCTGACTGAGGACAAGTTTCCAGAGACCCCAGGTACCTATTACATCCAGGACAATATTTAAGAAAATTTCCTGATAGAAGGAGTCCTCCCTCTAAGTTCTTGTTTTTCTGCTCCACAGGAAACTAACTCCTCATGTATTTTACCTCCCTCTATCTCTCTCCACCATTACCTCTGTTTATTTAATCATCACTATGAGTTTTTGTCTTTATAGGAGACAGTATCCCACCAACACAGGCCCTGGGACTTATCTGACCAGCCTGCAGGGGGCACACATTCTCATTTTCCTCATTTTATCCACAGTTGCTGGTCTACAATCAGAATCAGCTATTTCTCATTTGATCTTATTCTTCTAAAAAACTTAGAGAATAGGCAAAATAATATTTACCCTTAGAGACATGAGTCCAAAAATATCAGAAAGAAACCTGCTCTCAGAGTTTTTCACATTTAAGTGAGCTAACATCTCTAGATACACTCAGTGATGATGCACAAGTTAATGGGAAACAATAAAGTTTTTAATAAAATAATTTAGAAAAATGATCTGTCGGTTTCATTGTCAGGTCATCTTCATTGGTTCCAGACTTCAAACCACTCACCACAGAGGGTCTGATACACAAGGGAGGGACCAAAAGTCAGGAAAGATTCAAATCAGAGGGATTCCCAGGTTCTGTGCTCATCAGAAGTAGAGGGACATCTTCAGCCAGGATCACTTAAACAAACTCAGGTCTACTAAGGGGTTCAAGTTCTCCTCTAGGGAGTAGGAAGGGATGGAGGTAGTAGGTTAGTTTCTGTAGGTTGGTAAAGTTGACTAACATCTGTTGTGTCATGTGTTGGCTTCACTGACTGGAAGAAACAGGGTCACTCTAGGATAAATTTTAGCCTTCAAAGCTGCAGGGTAGTCAGTCTCTGGCAAACTGACTGTCCATGGTTGTGCAAAGTGCTTTTTATTGTATACAACTTACAGCTTTAGCAAGTCAATTTCCACACATCAAAGTCTCTTATCTAAAGATCTCAAAAAGGACATATACCACAGCAATTTCCAGCCACAGTACAACTGAGTTTGGTGAGTCCTCCCAGTAACCAACTTTGGCACAGGCTTTGAACCTCCAGAAAACTCTCAGATAAGATTTACACATATTTCAAACAAGGTCTAGACACAAGGTAGGTTCACAAGAGGCAGATCATAGCCGTGTGCTAACACTATGTAATCAAACCAGCCACAGAGCTCTGCAAGAACTCTTTCCAGTTATCCTTCCCTGTGTTTGCTTTTCTTGAAGACAAGATCCCTGTACCTCAAACTTGCTATGTGGTAGAGACTTGCCTAGGGCTCTCTAGGGTTCCTCCTGTCTCTGCTTCCCCAGAGCTTGGATTATAAGCATATATCACCACACTGGCTCTCCCACTCTTGTAGGTTCTGGATATTCAACTGATACTCTTTTGCAAGTACCTAACTACTGACTTTGTTTTCTTGTTATGATAATCACTGTTTTCTTAGTAAGTTTGCATTCCCTTTGCATTAAGTTCACTAGTGTAAGTATTATGTTGTGGAGGAGGGGAAGGGCTCACAGCACTCCAGCCTAGCTAAGGAGGGCTTGCTAACTTAAGGCTTTGAGGCAGGGGAGAGCTAGTTCTTTTAAAGGGTGTGGCTCTTGGTGGGTTAACCATGTCCCAGTGGATGATCCCACACTCTTGACATATGGTTAGCACAAATGTGCCTTGGTGGATTATATAAACATGATGAAGTTGGGAAGGGACAGGCAGTGGATCTGAGACACTTAGGGGGAAGTGTAGGGAGTGAACATGATAAAAGTGTGTTGTATATAGATATGAATTCCTCAAATAATTCACAAGTATATTTAAAATATGAAGCTATGAATCACTAACTTAGTAAGAACTCTGCATTTACCACAGACCTGAAAATCCCAAGAATGGAGCTTGGCCTGGTGTCACACACCTTTAATCCCTGCTTTTGGGAGGCAGAGGCAGGTCAGCCTGGTCTACATAGTGAGCTCCAGGACAGCAAAGGCTACATAGAGAAGTGTTCTCAACTTTCTTTATGCTGTGATCCTGTACTACAGTTCCTCAGGTTGTGGTGACCTGCCAAATATAAAATTCTTTTGTTCCAATTTCTTAACTATAATATTGCTATTGTTGTAAATTGTAAAGTAAATATGTGTTTTCCGATAGTCTCAGGTGACCCTTGTGAAAAGGTTGTTAAATCCCTGGGGGTCAAGACCCACAACTTGAGAACCACTGGCATAGAAAGACAGTCTCAGAAACAAGAAACAAAATTATCATTATGTGTCTTGTTTTCTATTTACTATTCATTTAGTATTTTATTAACTGAATCTTACATTAAATAATGAAATGTTATACTTAAGTTGGCATTAATAAATATTTTGTCTAGGAATCTAGAAGAGAAGCAAACTTAGGAACATCAGAATAGCTACTGCCAACAATACCCTAGAGCATGGAAGCCATGTGGCACAGCAGGGATGACACCAGCTAACTAGGGAGGTGGGCAGAGGCCCTCACCAGATACCCCTCCTCAGCTCCCATCTTTCATCCATGCCGCTTCTCTACCATCTGAGAAAATAAGGTAGGGGATCTGGAAGTTCAGGAAGAAATGGTAGGAATAGACAGAGAACAGACTAAAGCTGAATATCTGTGTGAGCAGCACAGGACACTGTGATGACAGGAAACTAAAAGGCCAGAGGACTGGAAAGTCTAGAAACCACTTACTAGCAGAAGCAATTCTCCAAGAGGGACACAGCAGGCTGCCAGGGGGCACCCGGAAGAGGGGGATCAGAACAACACTCTACAGAAGGATTCAGAGCAAGGACCACAAGAGAGAACACAGCAAGCAGGGCACAGAGATGGATAGGCGTGACTGCTGACCCCATAGAGGGAATCTGCACCAACCTCTGGACTTCTGCTATGCATGGTGTGAGTTTCAGTATTCTGGGTACAGACTATATTTTCTTTCCAATTCCTGAAGGACCTCACTGCATTAAGGACCAACCAAGGCATAGACCGGCATATACTGGGCTGGACAAACCAGCTCCACTCTTGATCTGGGTATGGCAGCACAATCCTGTAATTCTAGCACTTAGGAGACTGAAAAGTTATAGGAAAGGAAAATCCTGCACTACACCCTGAGACTCCATCTACTCTCCCATTCTCACAAGGAAAGAAAACCACTAAAGAGAATTACAAACAAATGGAGTTACAAAGCCAATTGAAATAAACAGTGTGAGACTCACACCTGACACAGTCCATGAAGTACTATGGGGAGCTGACAACATAATTGGACCCACCTTTCTTCCTGAAGAGTGTAGGTATACTGGGGATGGAGCATGTAGAAGAGAAGAAATGTGTACAAGAAATGTGTATGTGTATGCACATGTGCAACTATGTATGATGTTTGAGAGATGCTGGCAGAGGGAAGGCATGCGTTTTCATGTGCCCTTCCCAGTAGTGATTCAAGCTCTCCATTATGCTCAATGGCTGTCTCAAAGGACTGCAGGTCATATGATATAATGGGATCCATGACTTTTTTGTTGGTCTTGTATTTTTCACAAATTATCTTCAGCAAACCACTATTCTTTATGGTACCTACAAGAGTGAATTCATTTACCAAGATTAACAAAGTCAGGTTCCCAGCTATGCGGGCTGCAGGATACAGTCTAATGAAACTGCTACAGCAATCAAAAGGGAGAGGAACATTTTCTAGTAACACACTAGCTCCTGGGTCCATAAGGCTAATTCTCAGGGGAAAGGCTGATGATAAAACACCATACAGAACAATCCATGAAACAAAGAGGGGGCAGAAAGGGCAGTTGCTGAGCTCTGGGCATCCCCTCACCATTGGAGGGGTCACAGTGGTGACAAGAACTGTTCTTCCAGCCTGAGACCTTCTTCTTTAGTCCCCAATTCTGCAGGTAGGTCAGGCCAGGCCTCCTCAGGAAAAGTTGGAACTGCTGCTTCTCCTCTTGGGAAAGCATAATGTGGCAGCCAAATTGGCAAATCATCTTGCACGCTTAAGCAGAATGGAGACAAAGGTAAAAGACTATAAATTCCCTCCCCTTTAGAACTGCAGACTCTGGCTGGATATTGGTGTTGCACACCTTTTCATCCTAGCACTCAGGGGGCAGAGGCAGGAGGATCTCTGTGAGTTCAAGGCCCTTCTATGTACGGAGTGGGTTTCAGGATATCCAGGACTTCACAGAGGAAACCCTGTATTGAAAATATTACAGCCTGGGATGGTCAGCTGCCAGAACTGCTCCAGGGTTATAAAAAGGGTAGTTGAATTTTATTAATTTTTTAATCTAAGGGGTACATAAGAAAATGAACATGTTTTCTGATGGTAACCTTCTCTTCTACTTCATCTTGAAAGAAAATTTTTCTTGCTCTCTCTCTCCTGCCTAGATACTCATCCTCTCCTTGGCTCCCTCATTGCACCCAGCCAGCCCCCACCTCACATACATGCTCACATACTGACTGTTCCCAGATCTTTATAGAGTTCCTTCACACTGATCTTCTATACCAGCAGCTCTCTCATACTTACCCACACGTTCTTTACATTATTCCCTCACTCTTTCCACCCTCTCCCACACTGCTCTCATGCTTCTGTTATCTCTTAATTTCTCTCACACTTCTTTATCTCTCACACATCTCTCTGCCCATCCAGCTACATCCCTCACTGAGCACACCCCCCACCTCTTTATACCCAACTTTCCAACTCTGGGAATTACATTTTAAGTGTCTGGCTCATTCTTATAACACATGATAAGTCACACAGTTTCTTTCAGGCTAGGTAGTGAAATTCTTGGCTGTGCATGTGACTCTTTCACAGACAGAAAGTGACATTGAAATTCAGGACTTCACAATAAGTCAGGTGGCTGAACCTTGAGCCTGTGTCATAAACTGAGGCTGGAGAACACGCAGAAAGCCAGCTATTACAGAGGCTCATGTCTACCAAAGTTATTTCATGCTTGACCTGACTTAACACTAATCACCTGGGAACTAGTCTTTGTGAATTTCCTGCAGTGGCAGCTTAGACTATTTTGAATTTGTTCTGAAGTCTAAAATAACTGTCTTTGAGACTGAGAATACTGTTACTATCCTGTTACAGTTATGAGAAATATCCTAGTATTTCTTTTACTCAGAAGTATCAGATTAAGCAGAAATCATCTTCCTGACCATCCACAGCTGTCTGTCTGTGTGCCCACTCTACCAATGTGCTGTGGAAGGAACCTTCGGGGAGAAATGAAGTGGCCCATGAGAAAAATGACAGAACAAGGCAACCAGTCATTTACCGTCAGTGACCCTATGACTTTGTCACCTGCCGATCCCACCAGGCAGTGATTTATATGGTACATTGATCTGTTAAACACTAGTTGTCATCTGCTGTATGTTCTCACAGCCCTCAGCATGAAAAGAAGCAAACATTCAAACAATACAAAAAGCCACATTGGAGCTACTAAAATGGATCACTGGGATAGCTGATTTGCTGCTAAGCCCTCTGATCTGAGTCCAATCCCTGGGATCCAGGAGTTAGGAGAAAACTGACTCCTGTGAATTATCATCTGACCTCCACTGATGTCCACACAAAAAGGATAAATATAATGATTCTGCTAAATGTCACCACTCAGTTGTGCACACGGAATGAATTACCATGAACCAACACCTTCACATAGAGGGAACCTGTGTTCTCAGAATGTGGGCAGTACTCAAGGCCAGATGGCATGATTTTGTTGCTATCTTTTTCTTTGTGCTTTCTGTATTATTTGAACTGTGACTATTTTGAAGACATACTGAGGAATTGAACCTAAGGCATTTTGCATGCTAGGCAAGTGGTTATCAATAAACTATATCTACAGCCCTTGGTTTTTGAGACAGGGTCTTGTTAGTTCAGTCTGACCATGAACTCAGCAAGTATCTCAGGCTAGTTTCAAATTTTCAATCTTCCTGACACTGCCTCTCTAGCCCTGTGATTACAGGTTCACATCACCACTGCAGAGCCATTAACAATTGGAATCTGAATTTTTGAGCCCTTAAGACAAGATCTTATTATACAGCCCCAGCTGGCCATGGACCTGGGATTCTCCTTTTCTGCTGAGTGCTAAAATTACCGTGTGTGTTAAGCCTCCCTTTTGCAATGAATAAATTACCACTTTCACTTGCTTTTTTCTCTTAACATTTATTTATTCTAGTGTGAAAGTGTGTGTGTATCTTATGTATGGAGGGCAGAAGGCAGAAGGAGGCAATTTTCTTCTAGACAACATGGGACCCGGCCATTGAACTCAAGTGGTCAGACTTGGCATCAAGTACCTTTACCATCCAAACCATCCACAGCTATTACCTACTCAAGGGAAATAAAACATTATAAATCTATAAGGAATTAATACAATGCAAAATATGATTGTGATAGTTTCAATGTAATTGGCACCCATAATTACAGAGGGTGTAACACTATCATGGGGTGTGCTTTTGTTTGAATGGGTTTGGCTTTGTTGGGGGAAATGTGTCACTACTGTGGGAGCAGACTTTGAGGTTTCCTATGCTAAGAATACCACCCAGTGTCTCAGTCAACTTCCTGTGGTCTGCAAGCCAAGAAATAGCCAGCATCATGTGTACCTGCATGCCACCATACTCTCCACCATGATGATAATGGACTAAACCTCTGAAACTATAAGAGAGACACCAATTAAAGGATTTCTTTATAAGAGTTGCCATGGTCATGGTATTTCTTTTCCACAACAGAACCTCACTAAGGCAATGATACTATGTATTTAGTATACACAGAGAAACACTGTCTCTGAAAAAATAAAACAAACAAAAACTTACCGGGATATAGCTCTCTTCACTCACAATTTTTGGATTGACTCCAATGACTGACTAAGTACTGTTGAATTTCTAATTGCTTTCCTGTAAGATGCCAATGACTGCTCTGAATTACCCCTCATGAAAGCATGGCAGCTACTATACATCAGTGTACCCATAGTGGCCTAGACAGTCTGCCAAGTTTCTTAAACAGGTTTCACAAGGACAGTTGTTTTGATTGTAATCTTTGGAAGAAAATACACCAAATCATCAGACAACACAAGAAAGGGGCCCAATCTACATACCTCACATTCAGCTGAAAAGGTACAATCAATATGCCCTTACCAGTTATACAAGCCTAGAGTTCCTAATTCAGACTCACATATGCAAGGGGGAGGGGACAGACAGAAACCCTGGTTTCTTCCTATATGGCAAGCCACCTGATTAGTAGGTGAATTGTCAGATAATGGGTGGGACAGGCCCTTACTATAGGATAGTATAGTCAAGATAGTAGGATATAGGATAGTATGGTCAAGTACTCCAAACAACAAGGGGGCATGGTTGTTACCTTGGCTGTACAGGTTCTTCCTGACAACTTGGATATGGGCCTACTGGCACACCTCCACAGGAGACTTCATTCCAAAAACAGATATGGCTTCTGAAATAGAAGCCAACAGGCAAAAATTACAGTAATCCTCTGGGTCCAGGCACACACTGAACCCACCAAAAATAACCTGCCCTTCCGACTCTGTGGACAGGCTAGTTCCACCAGACCCTATATATTTTAACCTCTCAAAATCTTCCTGTAAAACATCCCTTTATCCTATGGGATACAATTTCTATTCCCCTCATGAAATGTGGTCCCTTTCCAAGGTCCCTCTGTGACTGGCCTAATGGACTATAATAACGTCCTTACTTTACTGTTCTGCAGGCTCTGCTGCTTTACCCCACTCCCCTTCCCAATCTGGAATCCTTCCTTCTCTCTCCTCTCAGGGTACTCTCCACCCTGAGTATTCCTCTTCTCTCTGTATATACCTTCTTTAGTGCCATCTGTTTACTTCTTTATCCCTGTAATATCTTTGGATGTTTCCCCTCCCACTGCTCTCATTTAAACCATGGAGCCCCACTTAATTGTGGGTCACAACCCCACTGATTTTCTTTTCACTGCAGGATGCTCATGGCTAGTTTCTTTGTATATAGGGGTGTCTGCCATATCTCCTTAGCTTAGCCCCTTCCAGTCACCTGGGCGTAGACATTTACAACTCAGTGTATCTGAAATATAAGGTATATATTAAACATGTACAGGATTTCTCCCTTTCATAGTTTTCTAAAAACACCAACTAACCAACAAACAAAAACACAGTAAAACAACAATTTACAAGATCAAATGGATAATCTAGAGATGCCATGACACTTTACATAAAAGACATAATCTCCTCATAGTTGAG
>PVIH01016034.1:0-47177 GCA_004025045.1 Sigmodon hispidus
CACGGAGTGCCACAGTACCAGGCCTGTAACGATGAGGTTTCTTCACCCCTCCAGTAGAGGGCGCACTCTTGCGAGCGGCTTTTGTAGCCAGTTGTTTCCTGGGTGCTTTACCACCGGTGGATTTGCGGGCAGTCTGCTTTGTACGAGCCATGGTATGAGCACCTCCTTACTTACCCCCCTTCTCCTTGGGCTGGAGCTCAGCAAGCGAGAGGCGGCGCTCAACATAGTCTTAGATATTTTTCTAGCAAGAGTATACTGCCACACCAGCATCATCTGGGGAACTGAATTTACCAGGGGGGGACAATTTTCTGGAACCTTAGACTATCTTATAAGAGTTGAGAAGAACTAGATTTTCCAGCATGCCTCTTGCCTTGATTATTCCAGTGGATTTATAAGCTTTACAGCCATCTGGTTGTGGGAAGGGGCTGGGGGAGATAGGTTCTCTGCAAGCACTATGGCTGGCAGAGTAATGATCTGAGTAAGGCAGAAAGGAAGTCCAGTTAACATGGCTTGTAGCCAGCATTGGTTCAAGCTTTGAGAGTCTGACACTGGGAAGTTTCTTTTAGGCATATGAAAGCATGGCACAATTTTGGGGGGAAAAGTTTCCTGGTGATTATTAACTGATCCTATGTGTGAAACTCTCAGTAAAATACATGTAGCCTCTTCCCTAAAGATGGGTTCTATTGACTGAGAAACAAAGCATAAGATCAGGGTCGAAGGAGGAAGATTGGAGTTATAGGCTGTCATGAACCAAGCTACAAGGGTGCTGGGAACTGAGCTTAGATTCTCTGCAAGAAGAGTATGCCTTCTTAACTGCTGAGCCAGACTCCAACCTGGATACAAGTTTGAAGCCAGGCTGGGATAAATAAGACCATGTCTAAAAATACCAAGTAAACAAAACCATTTATTTTATATAATAATTACAACTGTGAGACTGAGAAAGAAAAACTCAGGCTGAGTGTTAGTACCATGTTTAGACATATTGTTAGCTGAGTGATGGTGCATGCCTGTAAATCCTGCATTCAGGAGGCTGAGGCAAGTTGAAGACAACTATCTGGGTTATTTAAAGGTAACCTAGACTATAGAGTGAGGAGAGACAGAGAAACACACACACACACACACACACACACACACACACACACACACACACACGGAGATTTTTAGTAATATAAATAGCCTTGCAGTTAGTTTGCTAAAATATACTGATCTGTTAGAAACAAATACTTAATACATTCACAAATGAAATAATGACTGATATTTGCTTTAAAATAATTCCCTAGAATAAACAAAATGGTTGCCAACCTATAATCAATTTCTACACTTCTGGGAAGAACATGGGTTATATATCTTTTGAAGAGACAACCCTGAATACTTATCTGTAAACCCAAGGACCTAGAGCCCTCTAATTCTGGTGTGGGGTCAGGTGCAGGATATTCTATGCCTGGTGTGGTTTAGGTGCAGGATATTCTACACCTGGTGTAGAATGTGAAGAATACTGGATTTGCCTAAGTCTTACCCAACAACCTCCAAGATGCAAGCTGAAGCAACTTTTTCTTGTTAAAAGACACCAAGATTACTGTCCCTTGGTGGGATTGCAGTTTCGGTGTGACTGAGTCTGCATTTTTCAAGATGCCCATCTATTCTACACCTGCATAAAACTGCATTTGTTTTTATCTGACCCCTATTTATGTTGTCTCATGTGTTTATCAGCTTTTTTTTTTAACCAAGGGTTATTTTATTTTTAATTATGTGTCGGTGTATGTCTTTCTGTGTGTATGTGTACATGAGTACAGTGCACTTGAAGGCTGAAGAAGGCGCTGGATTCTCTGGAGCTGAGGTACAGGTGGTTGTGATGACCTGTCATGTTGAGGTCCTCTGTTAGAGCAGTCAGTGCTCTTAACTGCTGAACCACCTCTCCAGCCCAATAACTGCCATCAATACAGCCTACCTACCAATGATGACTTCTTGAAAGGTCACAAAATTGTGACATTCTAATTATATCATGTTTGTCTGTTTACTAATGGAAATTCAACTTTAAAGAACAACTCTGGGGCAGGGGTGGGAGGAGGCGATGAGGTGCGTCAGTGGTAAAGTGCTTGCTGGGAAAGCCTGGCTTCCTGCATTTAATCCCTGAAACTCAAGCACAGATAGAGAGGAGAGCACCATCTCCACAAAACTGGTCTCTTAATCTCCACACATGAATCATGATATACAGGTATGCGGGGGCGCACACACACACACACACACACAATTGAAAACCCAACTCCTTATCAGCTATTTGACCACTCTGAAATATTAGGATCATTAAGATAGGATTAAAAACTTGCCTCCTCCCCCTTTATGTACCCATTTTTGCAGTACACCTGTCTTAGTTATTGTTCTTCTGCTGTGAAGAGACAGATGATCAAGGCAACTCTTATACAAGAAAGCATTTAATTTGGGAGCTTGCTTACAGTTTCAGAGGATTAGTGTACTAACACCATGAGGCAGACAGGCATGGCACTGGAGCAGTAGCTGAGAGTTTTGCATCCTGACACACAGGCATTAGGCAGAGAGGCGATGAGGGAGGAGAGAGAGAGAGAGAGAGAGAGAGAGAGAGAGAGAGAGAGAGAGAGTGTTGGTCTTTGGCTTTTGAAACCTCAAAGCCCACCTCCAATGACACACCTTCTCTGACAAGGCCACACCTCCTAATCCTTCCCAACTATCCACCAACTGGGAACCAAGCATTGGAAAGAGGACCCTTTCAAGGCCATTCTCATTGAAAGCTCCGCAATAACCAAGGAACATTTATTTTGTTGGGAAAAGGTCTCACTCGATAGCCCGCTATGTAACCTAAACTGGCCTTTCACTATAGTGATCCCCCTGCTTCAGCTTTCTGAGTACTGGGATTGCAGCCCTGCGCCACTACACCTGGTTCAGACTTCATTATTTTTTAGCATCATCACAAATTGACAGATTTTGAATGGGTGATATATATTTGAATCTTGTCCTAATTAGTTCAGGTGGTAAACTTGACATGGCCTGGGGTCACTTAAGGATGTCTCAACTGAGCAAATTCCCAGATGGGATTGGCTGTGTCTGATGAGAAATGAACTTGATTAATGATTGATGTGGGACAGCCTAGCCTACTGTGGGCTGCCCTTTTAAAATACTGTATGAAGACCTAGTACTGTAGGAAAATAAATACTTTAAATGAGGTTGCCCTATAAAGGAGGGATAATACCTCTCCCAGACACCTTTGACTATCAAATAAAATGCCCAGTGCCAATATAGGTTGCAAGTTATGGGTCAATGGGGTCCCATTGATCCTCCTCCAAACATTATAGGCTAGCCATTGTTTGTGGTTGCTCTCCAGAATCTAATGGTAAGACCCTATGGTTGAGGACACCACACATCTGAGGCATAGGTTATGGAGAAATTGACATAGTACCTGGAAGGTTCATTTCTACTAATTAACTTTCCTGACTGTGGTGGTTTGAATGATAGGTATTGGCACTATGAGGAGGTACAGCCTTGTTGGAGGAAGTGGATCACTGGGGGTAGGCCTTTGCTCAAGCCACGCCCAGTATCACTCTCTCTTCCTGCTGCCTACCAATCCAGATGTAGATCTCTTGGCTCCTTCTCCAGCACCACGTTTGCCTGCACACTGCCATGCTTCCTGCCATGGTGACAACGGACTAAACCTCCAAACCTGTAAGCAAGCCACAATTAACTGTTTTCTCTTATAAGAGTTGCCATGGCTATGGTGTCTCTTCATAGCATTAGAAACTCTAACTGTGGCAACAGTGCTGGAAAGTTCTATGTTTGCTATAGGAAGAGAAAACCCATCATTAGTCTCACCGGCTGTGAGTCCTGCAAGCTATAATAACTGGCCTCTCAAGATACCCACTAGTACAATAGTGGCAGGAATGTTATGGGAGTAACCAACCATGTTCTAATGAGATTAAAGCTTGCTTTGTAATGATACCATTAACTGGACCAAAACCTGATGGCTATCTAGGTCATAGGCCCTAGGGGAAACCTAGCACTATTATTTTGGTAAATGGCATAGTAATAAACTGCCCCCATGTTCTTATCTTTATAGCCACAGATATATATCCCCACCCCTCATCATAGAAGCCCTTTTTAAAGATATCTATAGCCAGTCAACATTCAGAGAATAAGGCTATGGAACACTCAGATCTAAAGGGGACACCTGTGTCACAGTCCCTCTCCCCAAGGTTCAAGGATCAAGTGGAAATGGAAAGACTATAAGAGCCAGAGTGAACGGATGTCTGTAGAATACAGTATTTGCTGGACGTGAGAGCATAGTTCTACACATGAACTCAGAAGGATTGATATTCCATATACAATACTTGAATAAGATTATCCAGGCAAAATCTTAGTACAGGTAGGGGAGGGAATCGTGAAGTCTTATCCTTACCTAAGAGGTAATGGGAGAGGGACAGTCATTTTTATCAGGGAGATGGGCCTGAGAGGCCATCCATGATCCAGTAGATGGTTCCATGTTTATACTGGTCCCCTAAATAACTCAATGGGTATTGAAGAAAGGGGAGAGAACATGATGTTTGGAGGGGAAAAGGTAGGACAGAGAAAAAATTGTAAGGGTAGGGATGGAGACAGATTTAATCTGAAGACATTATGTGCATATATGAATATTAAATAAAATAGCTTTTTTTTTAAACTTTATTTATTTTATTTATTTGTCTTGGTGTTTGCCTGGAACTGGAACTACAGACAGTTGTTAGCTGCCATGTGGGTGCTGGGAATCGAACCCGGGTCCTCTGGAAGAGCAGACGGTGCTCTAAACCGCTGAGCCATCTCTCCAGCCCCAATATTAAATAAAATAGCTTTTTTATAAAAGAAACCAAAACAAACAGGAAAAACTTGTTGGGTTCACAAATTCAGAGCTCTCATCCTTGGTTGATTGGCCCATAGCTTCTGGTCCTGTGTAAGGCAATATACCATGGTGCGAACATGGCATCCTTTATCTCCTGACATAAGCAGAGAAGGAAGATACTTGTGGTCCACAGGTCCACACCCCCCTTCAATGATATAAGACCTGGAGCTGGCTCCACCTCTCTAAACTTTTATTGCTTCTATTCATGCAAGATGAAGACCAAGCATGAGGTAGCCCGTGGGGGAAATGTACCCAACACAGCAAATAGAGACATTCATCTCCCCAGGGAGCAGGCTCAGAGTTCGGCTGTCATGGCCCCTTCTCTCCTCCTCACTCAATCCATTTCTGTTCTCATTCTTTGTTCCTATCTTGTTTGCCAAGTTCTTTAGTTTTGTTTGTTTGTTTTTGATCTTGAGACAAGGTCTCACTGGATAGCCCTGTCTGGCTTGGACCTGTAGTCCAGGCTTGAATTCAGAGATCCACTTGCCTCTGCTTCACCAGTGCTAACATTTAATGGTCTGTGGTACTATGCTGAGCCTCTTTGTTTTGAGACACTGTATCCCAGGCTGGCCTTCAACTTGAAACAATCTTCCTGCCTTAGTCACCTGTGTGAAGCACATGGGCATCACAACATCTGACATTTAAAAAAAGTTTATATTTTTTAAATAAATAAATAAATAAGTTTTTTATAGTGTCTCATGTATCGTAGGCGACTTCAACATGCTATACAACCAAGGATGGCCTTGAACTTCAGATGCTGCTGTCTCTACCCTGGAAATGCTTGGTTACAGAAGCATGCACCTATGCTGGGTTTCCAGCTATTCGTGATTGTTTGATAGGGTCTTGCTACACAGATCATGCTAGCCTGGAACCTGCAATCCTCCTGTGTGTCTCTTCAGGAAGAAGACTACTGAATGCAGACCGCACTTCCGACTACTCTAGAACCAGATGGACCAAAATGGAAATGGGAGCAAGGATGTGCCAGGCAATGGACATTTCATCCACTGTGAAACACCAGCTCCAGGAAACAATGGACTGAAGCAAGGCCATGGACTGAAATCCCTGAAATAATCAGAATGGATCTTCCACTTCAAGTTGTTTTCTTGGATGTTTTGTCTCAGAGTCTAAAGTTAAGACCTTTGCAACTTCAGTAGCAATGCTGGAGCCCTGGACAAACACAAATGCAAACAAGAGAAATAAAGGTGTCACAAAAGGGGCAAGGTGGCTTGGCAGATAAAGGTCCTGGCCACCAAGCCTGATGATTTTAATTTAGCCCCAGAGACCCACATGGTGGAAGGACAAATCTGATTCCTGTATGTTTCTCTCTGGCCTTCACACAAGTGGTTACACACAGATCATGTGCTCATACATAAATTAATAAATGTCATACTATTTTCCCCAGGAAAGCTGTTACAATTGCAAAATACCCTTGCAAAGAGTTACAGTGCTATTTTTATTTTTTTGTAACACAGTTTCTCTGTGTTGCTCTGGCTGTCCTGGAACTCACTCTGTAAACCAGGCTGGTCTCAAACTCAGAGAGCATCCTGTCTCTATCTTCTGAGTTCTGGGATCAAAGGTGTGCACCATCACTGCCCTGCAACATGTACAGACCTTATGAGTATAAATTGAAAATGTGAACCTGTTCAGAGCCACCAAGGCTTTATACTTGGCATGGATGGGGACAAGGTGTCATTGTGAAGGGTCCATCACACTCCTGCCTCTAAGGGGAAGGATTTGATAAATGCTGGTCTTGGAAATAAACAGAGACACAATCCACATTAAACCACTTAAATGTGCATGTCTTGGAGCAGGAGAAATGGCTCAGCGGTAAATGAAGATCACAGGCTTCTCTTACAGAGATCTAGGTTCGGTTCCCAGCACCTACTGGTAGCTCACAAATACCTATAACTCTATGCCAGGGAATCCAAAGCCCTCTTCTAATCTCCCTTGGCACTGGGCATGCACATAGTGCACATATGTAGATGTAGGTAAAACTCATACACATAAAAAAACCACAGCTATCCTTATTATTTAACTAATTACACTTACTTTTTAAAATTTTATATGCATTGGTGTTTTAACTGAATGTGTGCCTTTATAAGGGTGTCTGATCCCCTGGAGTTACAGACAGTTGTGAGCAGCCATGTGGGTGCTGGAGATTGACCTGGAGCCTCTGGAAGAGCAACAAGTGCTCTTAATTGATAAGACATCTCTTCAGCCCTTCTTTCTTACATTTTTATTTATTTACTTTGTGTCTGTACATATATATACATGTAATTACATGTGTCCATATGTACATATGTATGTATGTATATGTATACATATATATGTGACTGAGGGTATATTGCCATAGTGAGTATGTAGATAGTGGTCAGAAATTATCTGTATTTCCACATATGGGTCCCAGGGATGAAAGTGGTGCCATCAGGTTTGGTGTCAAGCACCTTCACCTGATGACCTGTTTGCTTGCCCACACTAAACATTTCCTTTTCTTCTTATGAGACATGGTCTCACAAAGCCAAAGATCACCCTGAGCTCGAATTTTCCTTCTTCTGCCTCTCAGGTACTGTGTTATGGGCTTACCACACCACACCTAGCTTGACACGGTGACAATGATCAAATCCATCGCTTTGTACATACCAGGCAAGTGCTCTATTAAGTTACATCTTCAGTTCATGGTTGTCTTTGAAGGTATAGATAATATTTCTCTGGAGACCAAACAGTGTTAGTCATAAGAGTGGACAGTTAAAGCTGGCTGGTACATGCTTGCAATCCCAGGAAGGATGATGCTGAAATTTCTAGGCCAGTCTAGGTTATATACATAGCTGAAGGCCAGCCTGGGATACATGGTGAGACCCTGTCTTTAAAATAAAAAAAAAATGGCCAGGCAGTAGTGGTGCACTCCTTTAATCCCAGGACTGGGGAGGCAGAGGTAGGTAGATCTTTGTGAGTTTGAGGTCAGCCTGGTCTAAAGAGCAAATTCCAGGACAGCTAGGACTGTTATATAGAGAAACCTTGTCTTGAAAAACAAAAACAAACAAACAAACAAACAAAAATTTGGTACATTGGCTGAAGCTTGTAATGCTAGCACTTAGGAAGTGGAATCGTGAAGATGAGAACTTGAAGACCAGCCTCAGAGCTAGAAATCAGTACAGTCTACATGAGACCCTGTCTCAGAAACCAAACACTGGAAACTCATGATTCATGATGCTCCTCTCCTCCTCCCTTCCGCTTTCTCCCCTGCTCCCTTTCTCTCTCCCTCCTTACATTTATTTAGTATATGAGTGTATGTATATGCATACACTACATACAATGTACAGCACTATGCTGTAGCACATATGCTTGCAGAGGTCAGAGGGCATCTTAGTGGGTTCAGTTCTCTCCTTCTGTCTTTCTATAGGCTCCAGGTTGCCAGGGTTTGGAGACAAGGGCTTTCCTGGATGAACCATCTCCACAGCCCCCCTCTTCCCTTAGGGTTTGGAGACAAGGGCTTTCCTGGATGAACCATCTCCACAGCCCCCCTCTTCCCTTAGGGTTTGGAGACAAGGGCTTTCCTGGATGAACCATCTCCACAGCCCCCCTCTTCCCTTAGGTTGCTCTTGTCAGGTAGTTTGTTACAGTACTAACAACCTCTTTTTTAAGGGACTGATTTATTTTGTGTGTAGTTTTCTATATGATCATGAGTGTACCACATGTGTGTCTGTGTCTACAGAGGCGGGAAGAAGGCATTGGGAGCCCTGGACCTGAAGTTACAGATGGTTGTGAGCTACAATGCAGGTTCTGGGAATCGAACCTGGGTCCTCTGCAGGAACAGCCAGTGCTCTTAACTGCTGAGCCATCTGTCTAGCCTCCTTTTTTCCTATTCATTTTTGGTACATTGTCTCACTTTTTTTTTTTTTTTATAAAGCACTCAGATTTAAGTGTTTTGTGCCAGGAACAGAAAACAAACTAACACATTTTCTCATTGGTTCTAACCTTGTCTTTAGGTTCTTTAAACATTCTGAGCACACACTTCAACTTAATGTGGGGATGACTGAATGCTGGCATTGCCAACGGTTTGTTAATGAACTGACTAATTAATTAACAAAGCATAGATGGAGGGCTAATATGTATCAGGCGTTCTGCAGGGCCCAGAAGCCTGAACTATCCAGGGTTGCGAGAATCTTTGACTTTGTTGTTTGAGACTTAGGCTGAGCCAAGGCAGGCAGACACACACACACACACACACACACACACACACACACACACACACACACTGTGGAAGAGGGATTCATGTGGTGCTGTTTCTGGAATCTCCTCCACAGAAAAGGTGATACAGAAGACTGAGCTCCCCAGGGGACATCTCTCTCAGGACAGCTGTGTCAACCAGAGAGAGGGAATTGAGTCTAGCCAGACTGATTGATGTCTTCAATATAAAGTTGCTCAGTGGCATCCCCAGAGACTGTGGCGGTCTGACTTGTACTGTTAATCAAGGGCTCTGCTGCACAACTTAACACCTAGTCTCACTCTGATTATTTCTGACTTTGAGGTGACTGTCAGGAAGTTAGTTCCTTTACCTTTATAAATACAGGGACAGTCCGGTCATGATAGCACATACGTGAGGTCCCAGTACTGGAGAGAGGGAAGCACAATTGTTAAGGAGCTCAAGGTCACCTCCAACTACATAGTGAGTTCGAGGTTATCCTGGGCTTTACAAGAAACTGTCTCAACAAAACTACCCAACAAATGAAACAAACAACAACAAGAGAAAGCTGATATAGAGAAGAGAGCATGGACCCGAGTCAGGCCAGCCTGGCAGTGCCGGGCTTCCAGACTGTGGCCTTGACCTCAGCTCACTCATTTGGAAAATAATGTATCCACACCCCATTCACCTGGGTCATTGCAAGAAGGGTCAATAACAACAAAGCATTACAAAGACCCATCCGTGCAAGCCAGGTGAGAGAGAAAAAATATTTCCTTTGCTCTTGCCTTGTGATGCAAAATAATCATAAATAAATGAGTTAGGCTTCTGTGTAGATTTGCCTTCTCTCTAGAGACATGACTAGAATGTCAGTGAGGCTGGCTGGGAAATTAGCCATGTTCTGGGAGGCTGAGGCACGCTAGAGGCCAGCCTGTCTACAGAGTCTGTGACATTTGACCAATACAATAGATGAGTCGGGATTAGACAGTTTTTCCTCCTGATTCATATTCACAGAACTGTTTGAAAATGTCTACCAAATATTAGTTTCTCCCTCTGCCCCCAAGCACAAGGTTTGGAGTAGCCCAGGCTGTCCCTGGACTCCCTAGGGAGCTGACGGTGACCTTGAACTTTTGATCCCCCTGCCTAACTTTCCAATGCTGCCACACACAGTTTGCTGTTGCTGTTCTGGGGTTTGAAGCAGCTTCTGTCTCTAGTCCAGGCTTCCCTAGAACTAACTGCATCGCCTAGAACTGCATCTACCTCAAGGCAATCCTCGTGCCTTACCTCCTGAGGAAGGGGATTTCAGGAGGGAGCAACCGTACATACATGGCTCTAAAAGCTCAGTTCCCATTCTTCCTACAGACTGGGAAATGCTCAGTCTCCTTCCCTGTGACTCTTGTAAATTATAAATCTTTTTTTTTTTTTTAGGTTTTCACTTATTATATATACAACATTCTGCCTCCACTATGCCTGTGTGCCAGAAGAGGGCACCAGATAGATGGTCGTGAGCCACCATGTGGTTGCTGGGAATTGAACTCAGGACCTCTGGAAGAGCAGTTGGTGCTCTGAGCCATCTCTCCAGCCCAGATATGACTGCTTCTAGGAATAGTGGAAGGGAAAGTTTATTGTAGGTAAAGGGGAAAGCACAGCCAGAAGCAGGAACATCTGGGATAGTCAAGAGTGGACATGACCAGACTGAGCTGGGTCATGTGGGGAGCAGGGAAAGGGAGAACCAGGTACAGCATCCAAGAAAGCAAAAGGTTAAAAAAATAAAAGGTAAGGGGCAGGTTACCAAAATGACTGATCTGTTTAGAGAAGAGCCTCTGTGGGAAGAACAGCCCACCCCTAGGCTAGAGAGTTCCAGTTAATTTCAGCATGCAGTTCAGGATAGGTTTAGCATGCCAGTTATACCCTGTAACAGATAGGGACTGAGGGATGCTGGGAGAACCTAGCAGTCAGGTCCATTTTGGTTTGTTAGATGGCACTTCAGCCATTTGTCCCAGGGTTTTTGAATTAATCTCTTAGAGATAGGACATAGCCAACTCTCAACTCTGCAAAGAGACTTCTAGAAAAGGTTTCCTCCTTGGGAACAAGCCACACCCCACCCTCCAGTCATCCCCTGACCACTATGATAAACATTATATACACAGGGATTGGGGGGTGGAGTGTGAGTCCTAGAACAACCCAGATTACAGCGTGAGAAACCAAATTCCTATACCTCCAATGTCACTGTTGGGTCACAGACCTGTAAGAAGAGAATCATGAACCTGTGCTGGCCAGGCAGAGGTAAAGAGAGTCAGAACAAATTACACCTCAAAAGGATAAACATCCCAACAAAGAAATAATGGAAGCCATTGTTCTGGGGCTGGGTGTGATGGTGCATGCATGTAATCCCAGCGCTTGGAAACCCACAGCAGAAAGAGCAGAAGTTCATGGTCAGCCAGGTCCATATGAGACCTTGAGAGACAAAACAAAACTGTTCCAGACCCTCTGATACCTGTAACCTCTGTTAGAGAAAATATACGAGTTTCTCTACACTACTGCTGTGATCTGAGGCAAATAAATGCCTGCTAAAAGGAGGTCCAACTGAAGTTCATGGACAAAAATGTTGGGTGCACATGGAAATTAACCATTTTTGGAACGATCTAACATTAAAAATAAGCAAATTTTTATCGAAAGAAAGAAAGGTTTCAGATCTGAAAAGAATTTCTTTTTCTTTTGGGACAATTCTTGCTTAGTAGGCTAAGGTGTTCTCAGACTTCAGATCCTTTGCCTCAGATCATGGGTGCTGGGATTGGGGTGTACACCGCCATTCCTGACCTTAAAATTGGAAAGTCTGTAGGACAAGTTGTTTAGAATGTTATCGAGTTAAAGGAGAAAGGAACCCCAAGGCCGATGCACAGAACAGCTTGGAAAGGTGACAGAGTGGGGGTGGAGAGGTGGCTGAGCATGGAAGACCACTTCTCTTGCAGAGGACTCAGGTTTAATTCCCAGCACCCACCTGGCAGTTCACAACCATCCATAGCTCCAGTTTCAGGGAATCCCATGTCCTGGCTTTCACAGACTATCACTGAATCAGTTTTACATAATAAATATAGTCAAAGAGGGGCCAGTGTGATGGATCAGTGAGCTGCAGCGTTTGCCATCCAGCCTGACTATTTGAATTCAATGCACAGGAGCCCACATGTTGAAATTAGAGAGTAAACTCCAGCAAAATGTCATTGGACGTCCAGACTCATACTCCCGGTATACTCAACCATATGCACATACATACAGAAATAAATAAATAAATTTAAAAGTATATATACATATATAACACACATATTTTAGTACACACATATATAAAATACAACAAATTGATAAATTCCAAGATCTGATTAAATTATATAGGATGTATCACAGCAATGTGGAGTAAGTGAGAGGTTAAGAGGACATAAAGAACTGAATACAATCGTCCAGCGTGCATGTAGGAGGAATTCTGGGAAGGGAGTCAAAGGCCTGGGTACTGTAGTGACATCTTGGATGCTCCTCTAGGGCTCATGACTGAAAGCTTGGTCCTCGGCCTGTCGTGCTATTGGAGAGTAGGGGACCATAAGGAGGTGAGGCCTGTCTATCAGTTACTTTTCTGTTGCTGTGATAAAAGGTCCAAAGCAGCTTTTTAAAAAAAGGATTTATTTTAGCTTATGGTTCCAGAGAGATAAAGTCCATCAGGGCAGGGAAGGCATGCATGGGTGGAACAGGAAGCTAGGTGAGCACATTTACATCCACACACTGGAAGAGAGAGAGAAACAGACAGATACAGAGACAGAGAGACAGACAGAAACGGAGACAAAGAACAGGAAGTAGGATGAGTTAATGAAGCCCACCCCAGTGACACTTTCTAATAAGCCTGCACCTCCTAAGCTTTTATGACCTCCCCAAACAGCACCCGCAACTGAGGACATCTTCAAATACCTGCACCTATGGGGGAACATTTCTTCTCCAAACTACCACAAGGCCTAAGGAAGGAAGTGAGGTCATAGGTGGAATGCCCTTGAAGGGTATGGGAACCCCTGGCCTTTCACTTTGTTGTCAGCAGGAAGTCATCAGCTGCCCCTGCCCACACACATCATAATGTACTGGGCCACCACAGGCCCAAGGCAGCATGGCTATGGCCATGGACTTATGAAATGAACTAAAATAAACCTTTTAAAATTAACTTCCTCAGGGCTAGAGAGATGGCTCAGCGGTTAAGAGCACCGTCTGCTCTTCCAGAGGACCTGGGTTCGATTCCCAGCACCCACATGGCAGCTAACAACTGTCTGTAGTTCCAGTTCCAGGCAAAACACCAAGGCAAATAAATAAATAAATAAATAAATAAATAAATAAATAAATAAAGTTAAAAAAAATTAACTTCCTCATCTCAGGTGTTTTTTATAGTAATGGAAAGCTAATGAATAGCAGGAGGAGGAAAGTCAAGATAGCCAGCCATTTAAAGATCTCTGTAGAGACCCAGCAGGACACCTCAGCAGGTAAAGGTGCTGGCCTCCAAGCCTAACGACCTGAGTTCCGTCTGAGGAGCCCATGTACCACAGGTGGAGACAGAGAACTGAAAATTGTCCTCTGACTTCCACAGATGTGTTAACACACAAATAAATAGATTAATAAAAAATTTTAACTCATCAACATCATTTTGAACAGGGAGCTGGGCATGAGGCTCAGTTGATAGGATAAATCCAGAACAGATGAAGCTTGGACTTGACCTCCAGGGCTTCAGAGGAGATGAGGGACAAGAAAAGCAGTCACCTGGATGAAAGAGTCAGGGGCATCGAAGAAACAAGAGACTTGAGATTTTGAAAATAAACTATATGATCATCTCAAGACACCCAAGAACAAAACACTTGTTAAAAGTCCAACATTAGGGGGTTGGAGAGATGGCTCAGTGGTTAAGAGCACTGACTGTTCTACCAGAGGACCTGAGTTCGATTCCCAGCATCCACATGGCAGCTAACAACTGTCTGTAGTTTCAAGATCTGACACTCTTAACACAGTTATACATGCAGGCAGAACACCAATTCACATAAAATAAAAATAAATATTTTTTTTTTTTAAAAGTCCAACATTACTAATAAAACTCTCAGGGGATTAGGGACACAGGAACATTCACAATATGACTGTCTTTAAGAAAAGAAAGCAGGGGCCTGGAGAGATGGCACAGAGGTTAAGAGCACTGACTCTTCTTCCAGAGGTCCTGAGTTCGATTCCCAGCAACCACATGGTGGCTCACAACCATCTATGATGACATCTGGTGCCCTCTTCTGTGTACTGTATACATAATAAATAAATAAATCTTTAAAAAAAAGAAAAGAAAACAAACAAAAAACTCTGCCCAGCAGTTTGGGCAGAGAGGCAGGCAGATACCAGAGTTTGAGGCCAGCCTGGTCGACAAAGTGAGTTCCAGAACAGCCAGAGCTACATAGAAAAAATGCTGTCTCAAAAAAAGAGAAGAAAAGAAAAATCTTGCATCGTTAGCTTGTGTGTGTGTGTGTGTGTGTGTGTGTGTGTGTGTGGTGTTAGGCATGTACATGCCAGGCACATATTCTATCAGTGTCATCATACATAATGGCAAAACACTGAACAATGCGAGCCAGATGTGGTGTGATTCTAGCATTTGGGAGGCCAAGGCCAGAGGAAATGAGTTTGAGGCAAAGACTGGGCTACATATTCTGATCCTGTTTTAAAACAAAATAGCCTAGAAAACGCAGACATCTACTTTTACCACTCTTCTTCAATATGGCAATGAAACATTTAAATCTCTCCCCCAGAGCTAGCAAGATAGCTCAGTGGGTAAAGGAGCTTGCTGTATAAGCCTGAGGACCGGAGTTCAATTCCCAGAAGCCACATAAAGATGGAAGGACAGAATAGGCTTCAGAAAGTTGGCTTTTGACTTCCACATATGTGCTGTGATATGCAAGCCCACCTACGCACGCGCACGCGCACACACTCGCACTTGTTATTCTAACACTTGAGAGCCTGAGACAATAGAATTTTGAGTAAGAGAGGTTCCTGGCAAATCCCTGCTGCAAATGAGGAAAACAAAACAGACAGTAATAACAATAATTAAAAAACCCAACAGCCTCTCCAAAACAAAAACAAAGCTCTCAAACTTGAAATAATATATTAAAAACCCTGCTAGTTTTAGTAAGTAATTTTACAAGGTCACAAGAGACACAGTCAATTTAAGATAATTTATTTTATTATAATCAATGCACTACAGGAAATCACAATGCAAAATGCAGTACCACTTGTAATAGTACAAACAAAAACTGTGAAACAGATGTGAATCTAATAAACATCAGCAAGATTGGTGTCTTAATCAGTGTTTCTGTTGCTATGATGAAACACTATGACCAAAAAGCAAGTTGGGGAGGAAAGGGTTTATTTGGCTTACACTTCAGCATTGCTGTTCATCACTGAAGGACAGGAACTCAAACAGGGCAGGATCCCAGAGGCAGAAGCTGATGCAAAGTCCACGTAGGAGTGCTGCTTACTGGAGAGTAACAGGCCTGATGGTGAGGCAGGTCAACCAAAATGGACATGGCATCAAACTACAGTGGTCAAGGGCTAACCCCTAAGAAAGCAACTCTTATCAAGGATTAATTTAAGTTTAAAAACATACAAACTATCAATTCACTCTTTCTCAACTGGACAGTTTACCAGTGGTATGACTGTCAGTTAAAAACATACATCTTACAACCTGGTGGTCCCAAGTTCAAATAAACAAACAAAAAAACCCAAAACACACACAACAAAAACCATTTCACAGAAAGGAAAAGAATAATATGGAAAGAGCTCAGGAAATACACTAATGAGCAAAAATAAAAGGGGAGAGAGGAACGTGTAGTCTTAACTAAAGAAACCAAGTCTGGTTCACATAGGAAAATGTGCATCCTGGAAAGCCAGGTGTGAGGACCTTAAAATCTATGACTCGAATCTCCCCTAATTCCTGAATAAAAACGACATCTTGCAATACTTATACCCATGGCTCAGACACCTACCTTACTTGGCTCTATTCCTTATCCACCCTGGCCTTTTACTTGAGAGTCTGAAAAACTTGGGAATATAGCTTAAGAAGAAAAATAATCATACATAATATGCCCCATTTCTGAAGCTACTTTAAACCTGGTTTGTTACTAGAAAATTCCTGAAGAAAAATTTAAATATAAGTCTGTGGCTTTGCTGAATTAAGTCCCCCAGTTAAGATTTAGAAAACACCATGGTTTGGGCTAATAATATTGTTGGTGGCACCTATTGTAGCTGGATAGCTGAACAAAGTCTGTGTCTCAAACCAGTGTTAAATCCATCTCAGGGTCCAGAGGAAAATAAGGGGAGTCTAAATCCCAAGTACAGACATGTCTAGGATCCTTGTCCTTCTGGATCCACATTTCCTTCAGGGTCTTCATCATTATAAGTGTTCTCAGCCATCTGCCACACTTGCATGATATTGTCTTCTGATACAGAACAAATCACCCAGGGTTCATTGGGATTCCAGGAGAAATCAGAGATCTTGGCAGTATGACCACCATGAATAAACAACAACTCTGGTGGGCCATCTTCTGTATCTTCTGGGGACTGTTCTTCTCCAATTTTACTTAAATCCCAGACATTCAGCCTACAATCAGTACCACTAGAAGCCAAAATAGTCTCATTGTGAGATGACCACTAAACTTGAAATATTTCATCCTTATGTGATTCAAAGGAATGCAACTTGAGTTTCAGATTTCTCAGATCCCAAAAGGCAACAGTCTTGTCAGTCGATCCGGTGGCAAGATTAAACTCACTGTAGGGATTGAAAAACAAGCAGTTCACTTCAGCAGTGTGAGCATCAACTGAGTGGCTTGGCTTAGAAGTATTGTTTGAACGAGTATCCCAAATCATAAGTTTCTGATCATCAGCGACTGATACAAACAGAGACTCATGGAGCAGATGCCAGGAAACATCCTGTACTACTGCGGTGTGCCCTGTAAAGATGGTCTTTGCATCCACCACTTACTTTTCCTTCTTTTGGAACTGCACTGATGTCTCATAGGCAGATGGTATGGTCATCTGAAGCACTAAGTAAGTGTCCGCTGAGATTTGGATTCCAAGAAAGACCATAACCTTCCTTCTGATGTCCACGGAGACGCAGATCTGGGTTGCACTCTCCAGAAGGGTCTGGTTTAGAAGGATGCTCAGTGTAGTCAAAAACAAGCACATCACAGGATGGAGTCTTTGTTGCAATGATGCAAGGGTTCTGGGGCATGTACCGAGCCCTGTTTACTTCTCCTTCATGGTTAATCTTGATTTCTATCTCAATCTTTCCACTGACAGAGCCAAAACCTCCAAATTCTCCTTTTTCACTGTCATAGTGTGATGCATCAAACTGAGCATCATCAGTAGGAAGCTGGACACTGGCTATCACTAGGTGGTTTTGTTCATCTGATGTGTATGTTCCCAGGACAAGCCGATGAGTGCTGAAATCTTTCCCTTCAGGCCTGGTTACATCTGGAAGCCACTGGGCAGTTACACTAGGCCACTCCAGGGCATGGGTCATCACCAAATCATAAAGAAAAGGGGTGTTCTTCTTCCATATTTTGTACTCCTCATTGCTTACACGTTCTTCCACCGCGTTGTCAAAGGCAGCTTCCTTGTCAGCCATGGCGAAGAACGGGGAGGGATTGGGAGATCCCGGGGTCGTGCGTTACAGGAGGGGCGGGGAGGCTGTGAGCCTCAGCCTGCTTTCATATAGAACCCAGGACCACCAGCCCAGGGATGGTCCCACCCACCATGGGCTGGGCTCTCCCCATTGATCACTTACTGAGAAAAATGCCTTACAGCTGGATCTCATGGAGGCATTTCCTCAACTGAGGCTCCTTCCTCTCTGATGACTCTAGCTTGTGTCTAATTGACACACAAAAGCAGCCAGTATAGTTGGTGTCTGAAAGAACAAAACACTGATCCATGAAATCAAAGCAAAGCAAGACAGAAAACTGCAGCATGCTTATGCGTTAGAATGCCTGATATTGTTAAGGTATGCACTCCTAATTTGATCTATGATTGACCATGATCTACTCAGAATTCCACCAAGAATTTTGGGAGAAATCTATGGGTTGATTTCTAAGTGCTGTGGAATAATGCTCTTGTACCCTGTAAAGATTTGTCACTTGAATTGGTTTAATTAAACAGTGATTGACCAGTAGCCAGACATTAAGTATAGGTGGGACAAGCAGACTAGAATTGTGGGAAGAGGAAGAGCAGAGTCAGGAGTCACCAGCCAGACACAGAGGAAGCAAGATGAGAATGACTGACTGAGAAAAGGTACCAAGCCATGTGGCTAAACATAGATAAGAATTATTGTAGAATTAGGTTTCTGGCCCAAATTTTCAGGCCTAGCCTTGAGATTTAGACCCACTCACAGTCCCACTGGCACTTAGCACCAAATAATCACACAAAGGCTTATATCAATTTTATGCTGATCAATCTACGGCCCAGGCATATTGCTAGCTCTTGCTCTTAAACTAACTTATGTTCCTTATCTTGTTCATCCATGTGGCTCAGTACCTTTTCTCAGCAGCATTTCAACTTTTTTCCTCTGTAACTCCTGGCATCTCTGCTATATTCTTTCTGGTTCCAGAGTTTTCTTAGTCTGGTAGCCCTGCCCATACTTCCTGTCTGCCTTTGGCCAATCAACATTTTTATTAAACCAGTAAACAGGACAATTATTTACAGTGCAACAACATAATCCCACTACAAATTATGGGTTAATTTAAGTGTAAGAGCTAGTTAGTAGTGAGCCCAAGCTACCAGCAGAAAAGTTTGTAATTAATATAAGCATTTGTTTGTTTACTTGGGATGAATGGCTGTGGAACTGAGTGGGACAGAAACTTTTGCTTCATGTGATGCCCAAATGTTTGGCAAGAATTTCTATTGTACAAATTCTATTTAGTATTATAATAAAAACCAAGAGCCAGATATTGGGGGAAAGCTGGAATATCAGAGAGATAGGAAACAAATCACAGCTGATTCTTACTCAGCCAACTCCTCAGGCTGAACAGGGTAAGTCCTATCTTCATGGGTCCTCAGCCTGACTGGTCACTCAGATAGAATGCTCAACTTCTCTTCCTGATTTATATTTCTTTTCCTGCCCAGCTATTTTACTACCTGGTTGAATTCTTCTAGAGCTAGGATTAAAGTTGTGTGATACCACTGCCTGGCTGTTAGGCTTTGAACTCACAGAGATACAGAAGGGTCTCTGCCTCTTGAGTGATGGGATTAAAGGCATGGGTCACCACTCTCTGACCTTCAATGCTTGTCTCTGTGAGTGGCTTGTCTGCTGATATTTCAGACTATTTTTTACTAAATATAAAATATATCATCACAAATTTCCACATAAAACCTGACAAAATCTTAAAAAGGTGATTCCAGACACAAAAGAACAAAGTCATGCATGAATTCTTGGTAGCAGCATTTTCTTGGGTGAGCTCTATTTTCTATAGACAAACACAGACATGCTCCTTTAAGATACAGCTTCTTGGCTCAGAGTTACCAGCAAAAAACAAGGAGCTCTTTAAGCAGTCTTGCTACCAAGCACTTAAGTGGAGTTCATGAGCAGTGGGTGACACACTACTTGGTGGCCACATGGACACCAAAACTTCCCAATAGTTGGAATGGTAAACATGGCTTTCAGACATGAGACTAGCTTCTCAAGGAACCAGGGAATGGGGCAGAGCCAGCAGCCAATGCAGTAGCTTTAGTCCTAGCCCTGGTGCTTAGCAGATTAAAGACTCATGTGGTCAGAAAAAGATAGAGATACACAGTAAAGACAGATTCAGATTTAAGAAAAAAAAAGTCTAAATAGTTTACCATGTGTTTAGAGATAGATGGGGCTGGAGAGCTGTCTCAGAGGTTAAGACCACTGGCTGCTCTTCCTGAGGTCCTGAGTTCAATTCCCAGCAACCACATGGTGGCTCACAAACAAATGTCATGGGATCTAGTGCCCTCTTCTGGCATTCAAACATACATACCTGCAGACAAAACACTGTATACATAAATAAATAAATTTTTAAAAATATATATATACATAGGCTTGGAAGAATAAATAGAAGGTATAGATAGTCATAAAAAAGAAATATGTAGTTTTAAAGCAGTAAAGTTCTTAAAAAGAGAGTAAGGAAGAGAAAGGGCAGAGTCAAGAGTCACCAGCCAGTCATATTTTAAAAAGCCAAGTAAAGATAGAAAATTTGGATACACAGGATCTTCATACCAATGTTATAGTGTTATCTTTGAATTGTTTGACTGCTGAGGAAGGAGCAATAGCTGCTAAAGAACATTTGATTATAAATGCTATTCTAACCAATATATTTTGAAAATGCCTTGACTTCAAAATTTAAGTCAAAAGATATGTTTCTTTGGAGAAGAGGCTATGTTTTTATTTCCACAGAAAATGAGAGGATGTAGATTTATTCCAGGTTAAAGAAAATAAGATTTGCTTGAGGAAGACACCCTGGAAACTCTCTAATAGGAATGGATGGCCCACATGATCCAATATTCCAGAGCACCTCCATTGCCATTTTCTCTGAGTTCTGCATCCAGAACAACTTCAAGGCTGCTGGCTGAAATGAGTCAGCCCCACAGACTACTCCAGCCAAGACGTAACCATTATCCTAAATGTTTTGAGGACCTCTCCAACATTACCAGCATACCCCATAAGCAGGAAGTAGTCTAGAGAACTATGTCTACATTCCATAAAAATGAGTGATAGATGTTTTTTATTATTTTAGAGGGGATCGTTACAAGTTGATACAGATCATGGTCAGAAAAAAAGCTAAACAAAGGAGATTAGATTCAGGGACCTTATTCTGAAAAGAAAAGGGAAAATATAATATAGAAATAATTTTTAAAAGGTCATTGAATCTACTTTGATCTGAAAAACAGCTGTTAAACTCAAAATACTTTATGTTGGAATGAATGGATTTTGGTTTAGTGATACGAATTTAAGGTCAATTTTGTTATTCAGTATGTATATTTCTACTCTTGTTTAGGGCATTGTGTTTAGCAGCTCATTTAAAAATGTAATATATAATTAAGAAATACAGATTATATTTCATTATATATCATCTGTAATAGTCAAACTTATAGTCATGTTAGTTAGGCTTTCTAGGTATACAAAGATATATTTCAAATATGTAAGTAATCTTTAGACACTTCAGAAATCTACAGAATATGGTATTTATTATGTTTAGTAACTTTAGGCTTTTCATGACACTAAGACACATCTGCTCCTGGCAGCACCAATCTACTTCAGAGAAGATTATGGGCTTTGAAGAAACTCCATAGGGAGCTGACTTTCTTTGTGGCAAAAGCTAGTCACTGGGCAAGAAAGTCCCCTTACCTCAACTGCTAACAGTATGATGTTCAAACTAGACAAGCAGGACACAAAAAAAGTGACTGTAGAACTTTGCCAAGACAAGGTAGGACAGTCTTCTAAAAATCCTACTTTACAGATAAGTCTGTCAAATATTCTAAGCTTGTAGGCCAGAGTTAGATGCCCCCACATTGCAGAGAAACTTTGGGTGACTGTCCTGGCAGCCTGAGGTCCATGTTATTAGGTAACATTTCACCCTTTTGGGCTTTCTGATGGAATTGAAGACTAAATAGTTATAGTTTTCCTTAGTTATAAGAGAAAGTAAATTAGGTACAAAACTTTGGGCTCACAAAGATAATAAAGTATTTTCTCTTATTTTGTCAAATGCAAATGGATTGGATATTGTTACTCTAATTCTTACTTAATAACTGTTTTGTTGTATAGTTTTACTATGTTAAAGTTAAGACTTTCCTTTTTGGTTAGACAAAAAAGGGGAAATGCTGTGGGATAACGCTCTTGTACACTGTAAAGATTTTTCATTTGAATTGGCTTAATAAAATGCTGATTAGTCAGTACCCAAGCAGGAAGTATAGGGAGGGCAACCAAGTAGGAGAATGGAGGGAAGAGGAAGGGCGGAGTCAGGAGTCGCCAGCCAGACCCAGAGGACGCAAGATGAGAATGCCTTACTGAGAAAAGGTACCAAGCCATGTGGCTAAACATAGACAAAAATAGTGGGCTTATTTAAGTGTAAGAGCTAGATAATAGTAATCCTGAGCTACTGGTCGAACAGTTTATAATTAATATAAGTATCTGTGTGTTTATTTGAAGAGATTTGGGACTAGACAAGGACCAGAAACTTTGGATACAAATTAGAATGATCAAAATGGATTTAAAAGTTTTAATTTTGTAAAAAAAAATACTATGTATGTGGGGATGAACAAATGCTTGTGTGTGTGTGTGTGTGTGTGTGTGTGTGTGTGTGTGTGTGTGTGTGTGTGTGTTCATAGCATCTATACAGAAGTCAGAGGACACGTTTTGGGAGTCTGTCCTCTACCATAATGGTTTATGTTCACATAGTTGTGAAACCATCCCCAAATCTAAGGTTAAGATACTTTTAACACCCAAAAGAGAATTCTTGTAACCATCAGCAATCCATTCCTCTGTCTCCCACTTCATCTCTAGACAACCACTCACTACTTTGTCTTTGTAGATTTCCTTATTTTGAAACATCATAGAAGTGTTATTATAGAGTGTTGTTCTTTGTGACTGACTTTTATCAATTAGCTCATTATTTTCTCAATTTCTCCATATCACAGTATGTGTTAACATTTTATTTCCTTTTATTTTGAATAATATTCCATTGAGTGCCTATACACACTATTTTTTATGGATCTGATTAATAATTAATATTTATTACTTTTATCACCTTGAAGATTTTATGAATATTACTGTACAAATGATTATACAAGTTTGGGGCAAACATTTGTCACTGAGTTAGCTGAGTGCTTGCCTACCATACATAAAGTTCTGGGATCAATTCTCAGGACTGCATAAACTGGGCATAGTACTTTCTGTATACTGAATATGATTTATTACCATTGATTAATAAATAAATCATTTTAGCCTATAGCAAGGCAGCTTAGAGGCAGGCAGGAACTCCAAGCAGAGGTAAAGATGGAGAAGGGCAGAGTTAGGATAAGCTCCCAGCTGCCACCAAAGGAAGCATGATGTACTGGGACATAGGTAAAGCCAGAAAACCACGTGGCAATACACAGATTAATGAAAATGAGTTGAGTTGAGTTGTAAGAGCTAGTTGGTAATGATCCTGACCCATAGGCCAAGTAGTTTGTTATCTGTGTGATTATTTGAGACTAAGTGGCCATGAGTAGATCTAGACCTTGGGGTTAGGTCATGCCGGAAGAGTCAGAAAACTTCTGGTTACAGTGTTGCACCACTGTGATTTTAGCACGTAGGGAGGTGAAAACAGGAAGATCAGAAATCAAGATCCTCTTGAACTTCATCGTAAGCAAAAATTAAGAAAATTTTATTTATATAAGTTTTATTTATTTTATATTTGGGGTTATCTATGTGTATTTGTGTTGCAATATTTTGTTTTTGCTCTAACAAATAAAGCTTGCCTAAATATCAGAGAGTGGAGCTAGTCACTATTTAACCATAGAGGTTTGGAGGTTTGTACAGACAGGAGACAAGAAGTGATATGATTGGGTGGAGAGAGGAAGTAATAAGGCAGGGAGGGCAGAGACAGTAGCTCGGCTCTGTTCAGTCTGCAGAGTCATAAGAGGTAAGTGATGGCTGTGGCTAGTTCCTTTACCTCTCTGATCTTTTAGCATTTACCCCTATATCTATCTGACTTTGGGTTTTTATTATTAAGACCAATTAGAATTCCCAGTACATCTGGTGTACAACTTTGGAGGATGAATTTATGAGAAAGCCACTTGCCTGTGGTTTTGCAGACACAGGCCAAAGCTGCATATAGGTGGAGTCAGCACCCCACAGGTTAGGTTTTCCTCTCCTCTTTCCCTAAGCCTCTGAACAAGTATGGGATTTTTCTGCTGCAGCCTCTCTGTGGGCTCAGAACAATGCCAGAGGTAGCCACTCACCACCAGCAAGCTCTACTTTTAGGCAGCTCCCACCACCAATGTTCCTTCCCCACGATCATCTGCATGTATTTTCAGACAGGGAGTTTCCTCTACTTGTGGGTTGTAGTTTTCCCTGGACCTCAGGCTGCCATCACAATAGGTAGCTACCTTGGTACCACTTGGCCTCTATTATTCTACACAGAGCAGTTAGCCTCAGACTTCTCCATAATCTGAATTGTCAATGTTGGCAGATTTGGTGAGACAATTGGGAATTCATAAAAAGGAAAGAATTAGTTAAAAGAGTGCTTTCCCCATCTTAAAAAAAAAATGAAAAACACTATTATAATGGAGAAAGTTAGGTCTCTGTATGATAACACACTAGGCAGATTAAAAATGGAACAATTAAATGAGAGGATGGTTAACTTAGATTGGATTTATGTAATGCCAGTTCTAAACATTATCAATTTGATCATTTTTGTTTTATTGCTAAAAAAGTTGGTGCTAAGATGCAAGATTTTAGAAAAACTTTTTTAAACAGATCATAGACACATTCAGACCCAGAGAGGGAATTTAAGGGAGAGCCAATCTCAGCATTGCATTTTAGGATTAAAGAGGAACAGCCCAGGGCTGTTAAACAACCAAACTTAATTTAGCCAGTGACCTTACAGGAACAAATACTAAGTGACAGATATCCCCAAGGCTGTGTAAGAGCTGAATGGTCTTCTGTGAAAATGTTAGATTTAAGGAGATTTGAAGAAGTTATAGTCTCATATGAGATGCATTCACTGTTTGTGAAGCAGATGCTAAACTCATAGTCAACTTGAAACAGAATTATTCCTCAAGACTGGAAAGACTTGGTTACAGCAGGATTAGAACCTGGTCCTCAATTATAATGGAGGATCTGGAGGAAAGATGAGGCTAGGACCATTGAACAACAGAGTAGGGACAGAGGTATGGAAATCTCCCAAGGCCAATTCCTTGGAGAGGGAGATTACATTAATGTACAAAGACAATCTCTATATGATGACCACATCTGGTATTTATACCATGCAGCTACTTCCAATGCTTGGGACAAAATTGAAGAACTGAGAAAGAAAACCGAGTCATTTATTAAAGTTATACAAGGCCCAAAAGAAACCTTCACTGATTTCTTATAAAGATTGACTTCAGCAGCAAATAGAATGATATCAAATTCAGAAGCTAGACCAATAATAATTGAATCTCTGATTATTGAAAATGCTAATGCACGGGGCTGGAGACATGGCTCAGCAGTTAAGAGCACTGACTGCTCTTCTAGAGGACTCAGGTTCAGTTCCCAGCACCCACATGACAGCTAACAACTGTCTGTAACTTCAAGGTCTGGCACCCTCACAGACATGCAAGCAAAACACCAATGCACATAATATAATAAACATATTTAAAAAAGAAAATGCTAATGCACAATGTAAAAGGGTGATTGGGCCATTAAAGGCAAGATCAGCACCCATGAAGGAATGGATCTGAGATGCAGTCAGTATTGAATCTCATAACCATGATGATGTTTGGATAGGGGAGGTGATTTCCAGAGGCTTGAAAAGAAATAAAAATGTCAGGTGATTCAATTGTGGTAAACAAGGTCACCTAAAAAGGGATAGTAAACAGGGCATTCCTAGAAAGAATTTTTTTTTTCCTAAGAGTAATCCAAACAAAATGCTCATCCCTTCTGGAGTATGCGGAAGGTATGGAAAAGGCAGACATGGACCAATGAACGTAGATCAACAAGGGACAGTCAATGTAAGCCTTTGCCATTGGAAGATGCTTTGAGGGGCCTCGTGCAGGCTCCTATGTCAAGTTTTGTTCAGTTGTTTCCTGTCATCATGGAGGAAAGACCTTCCCAGAGCAGTTAAAAAATCTAATGCTGGGGCTGGAGAGATGGCTCAGTGGTTAAGAGCACTGACTGTTCTTCCAGAGGACCAGGGTTCAATTCCCAGCACCCACATAGCAGCTAAGAACTGTCTGTAGTTCCAGTTCCAGGCAAACACCAAGGCAAATAAATAAATAAATAGAGTTTAAAAAAAAAATCTAATGCCTATGATTAGTATTTCATGCTTGGAAGAACTCGCTAGCACGCTGCCAAGGAGCCATATTAGGTTTATTACGGAACGGCTGGGGGAGAGGAAAGGAGAGAGAAAGTAGGGAACAGAGAGGAAGAGAAAAGAAAGGTCTCCCATATGATTGGGGCTTTTAAAGGTAGACACGTCCTAAAGGTAGCCAGCAGAGGCCCTGCAGGCAGGGTGGGGGGGCATGGCCACAACAATCTAACACCTATTGTTAAAAAAAAAAAAAAGTACTGCTCTGGATGTTAGAACAGCTATGGAAAATAAAACAAAAATTTCAGGAACTATAAATAGAAGCCATAAAGCAAATATTTTGACACAAAGGCCAAAGTTAAAAACACAAATAAATGACGTTGTCATTGAAGGTCTGTATACACAGGTACAGTTATAACAATAATTGCACCAGAATTTTGGCATCCAAATTGGCCTCTTTAAAAGGTGAATGTTCAGCTTTTAAGTATTTGAATGTTATCTCAGGTGAAACAGAGCACAAGATAGGTCAAATATATAGGGCCAAAAGAGCAGAGAGGAAAATTAAAGCCCTATGTGACTAAAATTGTCATGGATTTATGGGTATGTGATTTGTCACATCAGTGGAATACTCAGATTAATACTCCTCTTATCTTAGAAACAAAACATTGAATAATGTATGGTTCTAGGAAAAATGTTAAAAGACACTATAAAGAACAATCACCAACCCTTCCAGTTATACAAAAACAGGCACAACAGCTGCTGATCTTTGAAAGGCACCAACAGCCATACCTTTAAAATAGTTAATGGACAAATATGTATGAGTTGAGAAATGACCTTTAACAACAGAGAAATTGCAGGCCTTAGAACAGCTGGTACAGGAGCAGCTAAATGCTCAGCATATTGAATAATCAACCAGCCTTTGAAATTTTCTGGTATTTTCAATTAAAAAGAAATCTGAAAAAATGATGTATGATAACAGATTTAAGAGCTGTTAACAAGGTGATTTAGTCAATAGGCTTTCTACAATCAGGAATTCCTTTGCCTTCTCTATTACCTAAAGAATGGTCTCTTATAGTTATTAACTTAAAAGATTGTTTTTTCACTATACCTTTATAAGAAAAAGTCAGAGAAAAATTTGCTTTCATGGTCCCTACTTATAATAAGAGATATCAATGGAAGGTTATCCTACAGAAAATGTTAAACAGCCCCGTCCTGTGCCAATATTTTGTATGACAGCTATTGGAAATGACACATGGGTAGTTTCTTCAATTTATAGCTTACCATTATATGAATGATATTTTACTAGCTGATTCAAATGTAGATACATTAGAAAGAATGTTTGAGGAAGTAAAGAAAATTTTGCCTGTGGGGGATTACAAATTGCTTCTGAAAAAATGCAAAGAAGAAATCCTATTAATTACTTAGGATGTAAGAATTAGACCTCAAAGGGTGAAAATTAGGAGAGATCAATCACACATTCTTAATGACTTTCAAAGATTGTTAGGAGACATTGCCAATCTATGGCCCACTATTGGAGTACAAAATCAAGAACTGAGTAATTTGTTCAAACCTTAAAAAGTGACAAGGACTTAAATAGTACAAGAGAATTATTAGCTGGAGCTGAGAGAGATGGCTTTGGTGGAAAAGAAATTACAGGATGTACATGTGGATCATGTGGATCTGAAGCTTGATTACATCCTGCTTATTTTGCCCTATACATATTCCCTTATAGGGATTTTGATGCAGAGGGAAGACATTATTTTAGAATGAATATTTTTTGCCACATAAACATGGTAAAAATTAAAGACATGTGTTAAAGTTTTCTGAGTTGATTCTAAAAGGAAAGATATATTTTTGTCAATTAGCAGTAATAGACTCAGCAAAAATTGTAGTACCTTTTACTAATGTTGAACTTAACTCATTATGAGAAAAAAAATGAACATTGGCAAAGGGCTTGTAGTAATTTTTTGGGAAAGATTAACAACAAATATTCCCAAAGCAAGAGAATTAAATGTATAAAGAGAACTAACTGGGTTCTTCCTCACATTGTATGGGAATCATCAATTCCTGGAGCGCCTACATTCTATACTGATGCCCAAAAAAATAAATATATAAATAAGAAAAGGCAGGTTATGAATCAAAAAATTTAAGCAAAGTGACTCAAAGCCCTCATGATTCTGTTCAAAAGTCAGAATTATTTGTTATTCTCATGATATTAATGGATTTCACAGAATCTCTTAATATAGTTACTGACTCTTAGTACGTAGAAAGAGTTGTGATTTATACAACTGCTAAATTTATTCCTGATGAGTCAGAATTAACTTTGTTATTTATTCAATTACAAGAAATAACCAGGGATAGAAATCATCCCTTACATATAACACAAATCAGATCCCATACAATTATGCCAGGCCCTCTAGCCCAAAGTAATAATAAAATAGATCAACTATAGATATAAAATAGCCTCAGAGTTTCATAAAAAATACCATGTCAATAGCAAAGGTTTAAAAAATGATTTTTTTTATCACTTGGCAACAAGCCAAAGAAATTATAAGGAAATGTCCTACTCATTTTTTATACAACCTAACTTCACTATCCACAGGAAGTAACTCCAAGAGTACTCAAAGAAATGAAATCTGCCAGATGGATTGTTTCATTTTCCAGAATTTGGAAAATTAAAATATGTACACCATACTATACTTCACATATTCAGGGTTTCAATGGGCAACTGCTTTAAGTTATAAAAAGCTTATTCTGTAATCACACATTTGCTAAACATTATAGCCATCATGGAAATATGTTTCTATAAAATGTAACAATTTTTTGCTTATTACAATATAAATCATATTGTATGTATAACACAATCCTACAGGACAAAGCAGTTATAAAAGTATCAAATTTAATTCAAAAAAATATGCTAAAAAAACAAAAAAGGGTAATAAGGATTCCCCAAAATGGATTACATAATGCTTTATTAAGTTTGAATTTTTTATGCTAGTGAGTAAGGATCAACATCTATGGAGAAGCATTTGATAATAGAAAAAAATTACAGAATTAAATTAGCCTGTATATTTTAAAGATGTGTTGACCTCAGAATGGAAAGCAGGATATGTGTTATGTTAGGAAAGAGGTTTTGCTTTTGTTTCCACAGAGGAAGAAAAGCTATGAATTCCTCCAAAATGGATAAAGATTAGATGTGAACAAGAGAGACCTCTTAATTAGAAAAGAGTGTGACTGTTTAATCTAAACTAACTTATACAACTAACACATGCTTTTCATCTGATCAGATATAACCTGCCAAAAGAGAACCTCCCCAAAATTAGAGTTCAGGCAAGATTGTGTTTTTGTCTTTTCAGGAGAATGAAGGCATTCAACTAAGGCATCTGAAGACCACTGGACAAATAAGACATCTGAAGAAAAAGGACAAATCATCCAGGAAAAAAAAATGTTCTAAGAAAAAGTAACTTGGCCTATTGGTACATTTCCAACAGGACAAAATTTTATAAATCTTCTCAAATGTTTGCTTCTGCTGTTCTCTACAGACATATAATGCAAACAGTCTTTTTGTAGTCCCAGTCCAGTTGAAAATTAAAGCTGGATTTCAAGTTAGAGTGTGGCTCTCTCCTTCCCTAAACCAAGCATGCTTGTTAAAGTAAAATCTAAAATCTCGGGGTGGGAGAGATGGCTCAGAGGTTAGGAGCATTGACTGTTCTTCCAAAGGTCCTGAGTTCAATTCCCAGCAATCACATGGTGGCACACAACCATTTATAATGACATCTGGTACTCTCTTCTGTATACTGTATACATAATAAATAAATAAATCTTTAAAAAATCTAAAATCTCTGCATCATGTCAGAAGAGCCATCTGATAAGGGACAGAAGAAAACAAAAATTTAAGAACTATTTTATTGCCATGAATCTTATAATTCTTTCATTTTATTTTGACTCTTTAACACTTTTCTGACATATAAATATATTAGCTCAAAATTTATAAGATCAATATATTTTTTAAATTTTGTCATGATGTTAATGGTCATGTAGAATACTAATTCTAGAAAAATGCTTCATCTACCTTCCTATACATGATTTCAGGTTTGAGCTTCTATCAAGTAACTAGGAATTAAGTGTTTGTACTGTGGATGTATATAGCAAATATTGATCTTTTAACTCCTTTGAGATCTGCCTTTTAAAATGCTTAAGTTTTCTTCAGTAAACTATGACCACACCTAACCCTGACCTTTGAAGTCTCCAAAAGAAAGGTGGTCCCAACAGTGATTATTCCACCAGGACAATGATAACACTAATAAGATAATAAGCACCACACAAAGATCGATTGGGACTACAAACTGCTCAAGACAATTTCAAGATGGCTAGCTGTGATGGTCCAGCCTTGCAGACTACTATAGCCAGGACTTCAGCTAGGCTCTGCATTTTCCCATTACACAGAGACTGGACAACAAATGATACAGCTACCTCTCCTGGGGCTTAATAATTAACCCAATTTTTTCAGGGTTCCCTAAAGATATTATTGCCCCAGACAACAGAAAGTAATTTAAAAAATACTATGCTTTACATTCCCATGAGGTGGGATGGGTGGGTTTTGGTCTTTCAATGGGTTATGAATATTTGTCATTGTTTAGGGTGGTTGGTTGCAGGTTGTTATTGGTAATGATCAGGCAAAAAGCTGAACAAAGAAGATTAATTTCAGGGTTCTTATTTTAAAAAGATAAAGGGGGGATATAGATATGATAGCATAAAAGAGTAGATTATTGAATCTACTTTTGAGCCAAAAAACAACCTTATATTAAATACCTTATATTAATATGGATTTTTTTTTTTAAACTTTAATTTATTATTTATTTATTTGCCTTGGTGTTTGCCTGGAACTGGAACTACAGACAGTTGTTAGCTGCCATGTGGGTGCTGGGAATCGAACCCGGGTCCTCTGGAAGAGCAGACGGTGCCCTCTGGAAGAGCAGAGGGTGCTCTTAACCGCTGAGCCATCTCTCCAGCCCCTAATATGGATTTTTGTAAGTTGATACACATTTAAGTTATATTGATACACACAACTGTACTTATGCTTCTACTCTTGTTCAAGGTACTGTACCTATACAGCTCACTTAACAATGTGATTCAAATTTCTAGTTCTTTAAAGTTATTATTACCAGCTATTTAGGATAATAAAGAAATGCAGGTTAGTAGTTAGTTATCTATTACAATCAAAATTGTAGTCATGGTAGGTATATTTCTAAGATTAAACATATATATATTTTAAATAGGTAAGTCATCTTCAAATACTTCAGAGATCTACATAATATGACACTTAAAATGAATAAAATAGGGGTTTTTTTTTATGACAATGAAACATGTCATCTGCTCCTGGCAGCACCAATCTAGTTCAGCAAAGATGATGGGCATTGAAGAAATTCCATATGGAGTTTAGCCATTGAGCAAGAAAATGATCTTGCCTCGACAGCTGACAATACGCTGTCCAAAATGAATAAACAGAACACAAAAGAAAATACTGTCCAAATACTGTCCAACTTTGCCAAGACCAGATAAGACAGTCCTTCAGAAAACCCTGCTTCACAGATAAGTCTGTCAGATATTTCAGTTCTTTAGCTGAAGAAGGATGCCCCAACATTACAGAGAAAACTTGGGTGACTGTCCAGGCAGCCAGCTGTTTCTGTCATTTCTCACATTTTTTTGGAAGTTGCTTGCTTGTGCTTTCTGCTTACTCAGGCAATATTTCCTTCTCAGGTCTCTGATGGAGTTGGAGTCTAGACAAATATAGTTTCCTTTGTAAACAGGCTCATTTTTAAAAAACTCACTAAAGAAGTGTAAAGTATATAGGGTTGAGAGACATAAAAATGCATTTTTGGGTTGATAATGCAGATTAGGATAGAAAGTGAATTGGGTACAACACTTTGAACCCACCAAGATAGGATAGATACTGGAGAATTTTCTCTGAATTTGTCAAATGTTAATGGACTATATGTTGTTGATAATTATTGCCTGTATATATTTGTATGTTACTGTACTAATTGTATATGGTTTTCTATATTAGTTATAACCTTTTTATTTTAGACAAAAAAGGAAATGTGGTGATATTTTGTTTGTGCTCTAACAAATAAAGCTTGATTCAAGGTCAGAGGTTGGAGTTGGCCTCTAGTTAATCATAGAGGTCTGGAGGTATGTTCAGACAGGAGAGAGGAAGTGATAAGGCAGGGCAGAGACAGGAGTTGGCCCATTTTGGTCTGAGGAGTTGTAGAAGTAAAAGGTGACTGTGGCTAACTGCTTTACACCTCTGATATTTCAGCATTTGCCCCTATATCTGCCTCCAGGTTTTTATTATTAAGACCAATTAGGATTTGCGATACAGATCTGTTTATGTGTACCACATGCATGCAAGTCCCTTCGAGGGCAGAAGAATTTGTCAGATGCCCTGAAGCTAAATTTGCAGGTAGTTGTGACTTGCCTGATGTAGGTTCTGGAAACCTAACTTGGGTCCTCTTCAGAAACAAGAAGGTGCTTTTAAGTGCTGAGCAATCTCTCTAGACTTCATTTATTCATTTTTGAGACAGGATCTCACTAAGTACCCAAGGCTTCCTCAAGCTTGACATCCTCCTTTCTCCACTTGTCACACCCTGTGATTGTACATGTGTGCCACGACATATGGCCTTTGATTTTTGACAAAGGTACAATGGCTATCCATAAAAGAATTGCCTTTTCAGCAAGTGGTCCAGAATAATTGTATACACAGAAGCAAAAGATGACTGTTGAGGGACTGGGGATGAAGCTCAGTTTGTTGAGTGTTTGCCTAACATTCCTGAAGCCCTGGGTTCAATCCCCAGCACCACATAAACTGGGCTGGCTTGCTGCTGTAATTCTAGCATAAAGGAAGGTGGGGACAGGAGAGTCTAAATTCAACTTTCTCTTCAATGTAATCATTAACAAAAATTAACTCAATGTGTATTACAGAGACTTAATGTACAGACTAAAACATACAATTTCTAGAAGAAAGTATAGAAAAAAATGGGGGCTGGAGAGATGGCTCAGCGGTTGGGAGCACCGTCTGCTCTTCCAGAGGACCCGGGTTCGATTCCCAGCACCCACATGGCAGCTGACAACTGTCTGTGGTTCCGGTTCCAGGCAAACACCAAGGCAAATAAATAATAAATAAATAAATAAATAAGTAAATAAATGAATAAAGTTTAAAAAAAATGTTTAAAAAAAAAGAAATAAAAAAAAATGTAACATGGATCAGGCAAAATATTTTTAAATATTGAGTCCGAATAGGAAGACAGTGAACAGTAAGGAGACACGAGAGGGGAAGAAGCCCCCCCTCTTCCCCCCCCCCCACTCCATGCTGGGATTGAGTTTGTCTCTGCCTGACTGAGAATCAAGAAACTAAAACACAACTGAAAATCACAGAGGTTAAGGTCTGTGTTCCTAAAGATAACTCTCACAAGAATGTTCAAAGCAACAGTTGAATTGTGCTTGCTTAGGGCCAGGATGTCTGTGGCCTTAAGCTTTCCTGTGTTAGCTCTGCTCTCATCCCTAACTCTGAACAGCGTACCCCTTAAGACCACTCACAACCTCACTATGGAGGGAAATTATCGAAGAGAAATATGGAAGCCAGGTCATCTGCTTTTACTTATTTTAAGACTTGACTTAAAATGTAATCTGTTTAATATTTAAACCTTGTTAAATAGTACATCCTCTGATCAATGTAAAGCCACAAAATCATAAATATAAATATGTATGCATATATGTTGTCCATTGTAAAGACATCTTCATGTGACTTTGTCTTGAGAAGTCCACACTCATATCTTGGATGGGTACTGTCATTTTCTTAAGCATCTCTGTCTCTACTTAAACCTAAAGGCTTCATTCTCCCTTATCTTTATAAACATACTAATTTCTTCACTCTGATTCATCCTAAAATTCTTTTAAAATTCAGCATTGTCAAGGGTCTAGGTCCCTAAGAAGGAAGAAAATTCCTGAGGCCATTTGTGGCAAAGCTCCATGCCATTGCTAACAGATATCATATATTTAAAAATGTAATCAGTAAGAGAAAAATATGTCAAATGGGACTTCATCCAAATGAAGAGCTTTTGTTTTTCAAAGGACACTGTTAAGCAAATAGAGCAGTTCATGGTTTCACACACAGTGCCTGTCATGCTCACACTCAGGAGCCTGAGGCAGGACTTTTCAGCCAGCCTGAGCTGCTTTGTGTGATCCAGTCTCAAATGACAAATAGGGCCCATAAGATGGCTTCATGGGTGAAGGTACTTGCACACAAATCTGATGATCTAAGTTCGACCTTCAGATTCCACAGTGGAAGAGGAGAACTGAGTCCTCTGACCTCCATGGGCATACCACAGCCCACACAGTCCCTGCTTATGAAGATGAAGATGATGGTCAATTAAAATAAAACAACCAAAAAGGAGGTTGAAAAGATCAGTCACAAATTAGATAGCAAGATTTACAGACAATACCTAATAAGGGAGATATACACATAAAATACGGAGAGCTCCCAAAATTTCACAAGAAAGGGATACTGGTAAAGAAGAACTCTGAGTGTGAGTCTTAGCATCCATGTTTAAGAAATCAGGGGTGGCAAGGCACAATTGTGAACCAATCACTAGGGAGGTAGAGACAAACAGATCCTTAGGGCTTCTTGACGGGCCAGCCTAGACTTCTTCATGAGCCTAAGATCCCAGAGAAAGATTCTGTCTCCATAAACAAGGCAGGCAGCTTATAAGGAATGACAATGAAGTTTGGCTTCTCACTTCCACATATACACAGATGGTTGTGGGGAGAATTAGGTCAGGCATGGTGGTGTGGCTTAATCCCAGCACTTTGGAGACAGAGGCAGGTGGGTCTTTGTGATTTTGAAGCCAACCTGTTCTACAAGGTAAGTTCCAGACTAAACAGTGAGATTTTTGTCATAAATAAATAAAACCAAAGAGATTGTAGGAGCCTACAAAGATTCCAGCCATGGTTTGCTGTTACCTTGACTCAAGGTCAGAGAGTCTGAGTTTCTTTTGCTTTGCCAGGCTGCAGAATAGGATGTTTGGCCAAAGGCAAGGTTACCAGATGTCTTATTCTGTGAGGCCTAATGGCAAGATGCTTTTCCATAAGAAGCTGTTACTAGATGTTTTGTGAATTAAGTAGGTGTTTATACTCGTCTGTACTTTGAACTGGATGTCCTTGAGAAGGGAAGAGCTTGCTCTCTCCTGCTTGGGAATGAAAAGACCATGAGCAATGAATCCGGGGCTGCCATGGTGTCGACAGCCTTTCTGACACTAAGTTTTCTGTGTCTAATTCTTGCTATCTCTGATATTTCTCAATCCATGTTCTCCTCATACCAAATACCATTCGATAGTTGGACTGGACCCACCAAGAGATCCCATTTTAAGATTAAGATCACTGTGGGATAAACACTCAAAACCAAAAGGAAAATAAAATCACCTTTCATTGTATCCTGTAATTCTAGCATTTGAGGAAGTGGAGGCTTGAGGATTAGGAGTTCAAATTCATCCTCAGCTAAGCAGAATGCTCAAAACTGGCTTGAGCTACATGAAACTTTATCCAGCTAATCAGTCAAACAAACACCCCACCACTGCAAACACACACACACACACACACACACACACACTCACACACACACACACACACACACACACACACAGAGAGAGAGAGCGAGAGAGTGAGAGCGAGAGAGAGAGCACCAGTGAAGATGTGAGCAATTAGAACTTGGTTTCTCATGGAATACAAAATTGTATATCAACTAATTGATAGAATGGTTGATCAAGACTTGCTATGTGGGGCTGGAGAGATGGCTCAGCGGTTAAGAGCACCGTCTGCTCTTCCAGAGGACCCGGGTTCGATTCCCAGCACCCACATGGCAGCTAACAACTGTCTGTAGTTCCAGTTCCAGGCAAACACCAAGGCAAATAAATAAATAAATAATAAATAAAGTTTTAAAAAAAAAAAAAAAGACTTGCTATGTAGCCAAGGTTTATCCTACACTCACAGTGTAGCCTAGGCTGACTTCAAAGTCTGGCAATCCTCCTACAGTGATATTTACAATTGTCAAACTGGAGACACTCCAAATGCCCCAAATGGCACATAGAGAAAACTGATTCATCCATATTACAGATCATTTATCTGCAGTCAAAATGGACCAACCACTGATGCAATCAATAGTGCTGAATTGCAAACAGCTATTCCCAGTAACTCTAACTTTAGAGTACATACTAGAATTTGCTAAGTATGTAACATTGTGTAACAAGGAAGATTGGGGCTGGAGGGATGGCTCAGAGGTTAAGAGCACTGGTTGCTCTTCCAGAGGAGCTGGGTTCAGTTCCCAGCAACCACATGGTTGCTTACAATTGTCTGCAGTTCTGCAAATGCAGTCTTAGATAATCTGGCACCAGCTTCTGACCTCTGTGGGCTCATGTACACATGTGGTACATGCACATATACACATGCAGGCACACATATACACATAAATATTAATAATAATAATAAAAGACAAAACCTTAGAGGCCACAGAGATGAGTCATCAGATAAAGGCACTTGCCGCCCAGCCTGATGACTGAATCTAACTTCTGGTCCTCACATGGTAAAGGAGAGCATTGACTTCTGGAAGTTGTTCCTGTAGCCTCCACACATGTACCATATCACAAGCCCCCCCATACACAATAAAGATAATTAAAAACAGAAGGCAAAACACACCAAATGGGGGAGAGACAAATATATGACTGCATAGGGCTCGAGGTGGGATAATGATTCAATATGGAAGGGACAGCAGGGAATTCTGGGAGCAGTGGAAACATTCTGTGTCTATGGTAGTGGTTACACAACTGCATGTTTTTGCCAATACCAAAAAAACGCGTGTTTTAGGTACCTAACTCTCAATAAACCTGACTTTAAAATATTATGCTTGGCGGACTTTAGATAGAAACTTGACTAAAAATACACACGCGACCATAACAATGAAATAGGATAGTATGGTTCTAAGCTAAAACACTCCCCACTTTGTTTCTGTGTAGGCGGAGTACAGACAGCCTAGTTTATTTTAGCCATTCTGTTAACGGTGCATGTTTAAAAATTAAAGGTAAACAATCAAGGGCAGAGATAAAATACAGGCATCTCTTGCTTACCACCACCAGTCTGCTAGAGAACTCAAAACAGAAGGAAGTCAGGTTTTTATTGTCTCTGTTTTTGAGGCAGGTTTTTTTTATAGCCCAGGCTGGCCTCAAATCCACTATAATAGCTGGGGCTGGCCTTGAGTGTCTGATCGCCTTCCCAGATACTGCAATTACAGCCGTGTTTGACAATGTGTGGCTGGTTCCTATCATCTTTGCTCTAGCCCAGGCTGTCTTGAGCCACCATGGCCAGCTTTAATCCATGTCTTTTAAAGAAAAATGACAAAGTGAAACACCTTGACATAAGAACCAATTTTCTTTTTTCTTTTTTTTTTTTTTTAAAGATTTATTTATTTATTATGCATACAGTTTTACAGAAGAGGGCACCAGACCTCATCATAGATGGTTGTGAGCCACCATGTGGTTTTGCTGGGAATTGAACTCAGGTCCTCTGGAAGAACAGTCAGTGCTCTTAACCTCTGAGCCATCTCTCCAGCCCCAAGAACCAATTTTCTAAAACATGAACAAAGTACAATTGATATCAGCATATACGTGACAATGTAGAGCATTAAGATTAATTGGTGTTTTGCAGACAAGATCTCCCATAGCCCAGGCTGGCATCAAACTCACTATATGTAGCTAAGGATAGTCTTGAACTCCTGATCTTCCTGCCTCCACCTCATAAGTGATTTCCATATTAAGGTGTTAAAAGGTAAATCTGTTTCTTTTTTTAAGATTTATTTATTATGTATACAGTATACAGAAGAGGGCACCAGATATCATCACAGATGGCGGTGAGCCACCGTGTGGATGCTGAGGATGTGAAGGGAAGCTGAGCTACAAGATAACTGTGATATTCTGAAACCCTCACAGTTATCCGGAACAAGTTTGGACCATCTGAGGTCTCTGGAAAGGATACTCTCTAACTTGCTGAGGTACCTGCAGTGTGCTCCAGCTTTGTGAGTTGTCACCTATGCTGGGGTGGACTTTGGTGATGTTGCATTCTTTAGTCATTTCTGCTCTTGTAAGAAACCCATCACCCATCTTCTTGTAAGTAAACCCAATTAAATTCATTGGTCAACCATGTTGGACTTTGGTGGTATCTATGCTTTGGTCTATAGTGGGTTCCCTATCTGGGGTGAGTAGATGTTTGCCTTGTGTCTTCCCAGGAAATGTTTTGCCATTCAACAAAATGCTAATTAATCACTGTACCTCCAAGTTACAACTCCATTTCTTTAGATGCTCAGTTTGTTTGCTCCTGAGGCAAGGGTTCACCATGTAGCCTTGGCTGTCCTGAAACTCATTATGTACACCAAGCTGACCCTAGCTCATGGAGATGCATCTGCCTCTGCCTCCCGAGTGCTGGGATTAAAAGTGTGTGCCACCACTGCCCAACTATCACTTTTTGTTAATAGAGATCTTTTAAAAAAAGATTTATTTTTACTGAGCAGTGGTGGCAGCACTTGGGAGGCAGAGGCAAGTGGACCTCTGTAAATTCAAGGTCAGCCTGGTCTACAGAGTGAGTTAGTTCTAAGACAGCCAGGACTACACAGAGAAACCCTCTCTCAAAAAACAAACAAAAATATTATCATTTTTATTTTCTTAGACTGTATTATTTTATACAATTGTCTTGAAATGGTATTTTTTTAGAGGGTTTGGAGGACTTATTCCAGGGCCTCACATAGGTTTAGTGTGTGTTCTAACACTGCTGCTACATACCTGGCCTGCTACTAGACTTCATTTCATCACTTCCTTTATTCCATCTTATTTTCTCAACTTTAGTAACTAAAACATCTAGGTGATAGGAAGTCTTGTTGTGAGTGTGTGTGTGTGTGTGTGTGTGTGTGTGTGTGTGTGTGAGAGAGAGAGAGAGAGAGAGAGAGAGAGAGAGAGAGAGAGAGAGAGATAGAGCGCTCACAGACCACTAGAGGACATCAGATCCCCTGGAGCTGGAATTACAAGTAAGCTGTCCTGTGTGGGTGCTGGGAACTGTACTTGATCCTCTGTGTCTTAGTTAGAATTATTATTGCTGTGGTGAAACACAGTGACCAAAAGCAACTTGGGGAGCAAAGGTTTTATTTGGCTTACACTGTTCATCAGTGTGGTGGTTTGAATAAGAACAGTCCCCATAAACTCACATATTTGAGTGCTTAGTCTTCAGGGAGTGGCACCATTTCAAAGATTGAAAGAATTAGGAAGTGTGGTCTTGTTGGAGAAAGTGTGTCACTGGGTTTTGAAACCTCAAAACCCACTATAGTCCCGGCACTCACCTCTTATGGATCAGGATGTAGTTCTCAGCTACTTGCAGTGCTTGTCTGCCTGCTGCCATGCTCCTGCCATGATGATAATGACTAACCTCTTAAAGTGTAAACCAGCCTCCAATTAAATGTGTGTGTGTGTGTGTGTGTGTGTGTGTGTGTGTGTTTTACTATAAGAGTTGCTTTGGTCATGGTGTCTCTTCATGGCAACAGAAGAGTGACTAAGACAATCACTGAAGAAAGTCAGGAATGGAACTCAAGATGGGCAGGAACCTGGAGGTAGGAGCTGATGCAGAGGTCATGGAGGGATGCTGCTTACTGGCTTGTTCCTCATAGCGTTCTCAGCCTGCTTCTTATAGAACCCAGGACCACCAGCCCTGGGGTAGCAAAAATACCCACAATGAGCTGGGCTCTCCCACACCAATTACTAATTAAGAAAATGCCTTACAAGCTTGCCTACAGCCAAATCTTTTGGAAACATTTTCTCTATTGAGGATCCCTCTTCCTCAGAGACTCTGGCTTGCGTCAAGCTGACCTAAATCCAGCAGTCATACTCTGCTAGAACAGCATACACTCTTAACCACAGAGCCATCTCTCCTACCTCTTTTTTTTATTTATAGATGTATGTGGTAGTTTAAAGGATAATGGCCCCCCATAGGCTCCTATGTTTGAATGCTTAGTCCCCAGATAGTGGTACTGTTTGGTAAGGATTAAGAGGTATGACCTTGCTGGAGAAGGTATGAGGTATGTCAGTAGAGGTATGCTTTGATGTTTCAAAAACCCAAGCCAGGTTCTCTCTCTCTCTCTCTCTCTCTCTCTCTCTCTCTCTCTCTCTCTCTCTCTGTCTGTCTGTCTCTCTCTCTCTCTCTGTCTCTCTCTCTCTGCCTGCTGCCTAACGATCAGGATGTAGAGCTCTCTCAGTTACTGCTCCAGCACCATGCCTGTCTGCTTCCTGCAATGATGATTATTGTGTCCTCTAAACTGTAAGCAAGCTCCCAATTAAATCTTCTTCACAGCAATAGAACAGTAACTAAGACAATGTATTAGTCAGGGTTCTCCATAGGAACAGAACTGTTAGAGTGAATCTGTCTATTAAAGAGAGATTTTGATGTGTCAAGGACAAGATGGTTATAGTTTTCCTTGTAAATAAATTTAGATAAGGAATTCAATAAAGACGTATAGAATATTTAAGTTTACAAGACATCAAAAGATAGTTTTGGGTTGGTAATATAAGTTAGGCTAGAAAGTGAATTAGATACAACAGTTCAGACACACCAAAATAGGATAGATAATGGAATATGTTCTCTAAATTTGTCAAATGCTAATAGTCTAGACATTGTTAATGTATTTGTTGACTGCATATATTGTATATAGTTATTTTACTTGTTGTATATAGTTTTTCTTATATTAATTATAACATTTTTATTTTGGATAAAAAAGGGGAAATGTGATGATATTTTGTTTGTGCTCTAACAAATAAAGTTTGCCTGGAGATCAGAGGGCAGAACTAACCACTAGTTAACCATAGAGGCCTCACAGTGGTGACATACACCTTTAACCCAGTACTTGGGAGGAAGAAGCAGAAAGACCAGAAGTTTAAGGCCACACTGGGCTACACAAGATGGATTGTGGTGGAATGCTCTCTGTACAATGTAAATAAAAGAACTGTTTGGGCCCATGCAAGGCACCGTAGAAGTGGGTGGAGAATCAGAGGCAGCCAGGCAGGTAGGAAAGGGTGGAGTTAGTCAGTCTCTATCGGACCCCCAAGAGGAACAGACATGTAGAGGTACTGGCCAGCCACGGGCTGGGAGCCACATGGTGAGCAGATTAATAAAAATGGGTTGAATTAAGATGAAAGAGCTAGCTAGTAATGTGCTTAAGATATGGGCCAAACAGTGTAAAAGATATAAGTGTGTGATTTCATTTCTTTGGGGGACAAAAGCCGCTGTGTGCGCCAGGTTACAAACTCCGGGCACAAACCTCCGGGACCCAAAACGGGCCGAGGGAAAAACATTTTACAACAATGGATCTAGTCTAAAAGAGAAACAGGTACCAGTCTAACCCTTGGGATCTCAGTAGTTGGGAGGCACACACCTTTAATCCCAACCCTAGGGAGGTAGAGACAAGAAGTGAGATGGCTGGGTGGAAAGAAAAATATAAATGGGGGAAAGACAGAAGTTCATCCCCCTTTTAGGTTGAGGATTCAGTAGAGCTAAGAAGTCTTTCTAGTGACTGGCTCCTTTTTCTCTCTGATTTTTCAGCGTTTATCCTGATACCTGATTCTGGGTTTTTATTATTAAGACCAACTAGTATTCATGCTACAGAATTTATTAGATTGTCTTACTGTTTGGGTAGTCAATATCTGCCTTCATTAGAGAGGTTGACAGCACAGTAATTGTTCAGTCCATGAAGTTGGTCCAATTGATGCTGGAGGATTACTGGAGAGCCCCTGGTCTTCAGTTCTTATTGGAAAGCTGAAGAAGCTGGGTTCTGATATCAATGAAGAATATCAGTGATGGAAGTAGCAGCAGCAGCAGCAAGGTAGATGAACTCTGTAACAATGGAAAAGCAAGTAGGCAAAATGCAAATTCTTTTTTTCCTTCAACTTTATTGTATAAGGTTGGCACCAGAAGATGCTGCCATATTAGGATAGGTCAAACCAATTCAAGTGACCTGGTCAAGCAAAGTCCTTACAGGTTCCAGAGACTTGGCTCTTAGTCTATAACCAAGACTAACCACCACAGCGAATGATCAAGCAATCCACACCTCTTTTTTTTCTTCCTCTCTTCTTTTTTTTTTTTTTTAAAAAAAAACTTTGTTTATTTATTTTATTTATTTGCCTTGGTGTTTGCCTGGAACTGGAACTACAGACAGTTGTTAGCTGCCATGTGGGTGCTGGGAATCGAACCAGGGTCCTCTGGAAGAGCAGACGGTGCTCTTAACCGCTGAGCCATCTCTCTAGCCCCTTCCTCTCTTCTTTTTGTTTGTTTGCTTTGAGATGAATTATCACTATATGGCTCAGGCTGGCTTTAAATATAGTTATTCTCCTATCTCAGTCTCCCAAGTGCTGGGATCATTGGTGTATACCACCATCCAAGGCAAGAATTTTTCAAGAATAATTTATATCATAGTCTTTGCCAGTCACTTTTTGGGTCTTTTTATTTGCCTGTGTATATTTATTTGTTTTGGGATGGGGTTCCAGAACTCAGTGTAGAACAAGTTGCCCTTTAACTCACAGAATGCTGGGTAGTGGTAACACTTTTAATTTCAGCACTCTGGGGGGCAGAGACAGGTAGCTCTCTATGAGTTCAAGGCCAGCCTGGTCTAGAGTGAGTTCCAGGACAGCCAGGGCTGTTACACAAAGAAACCCTGTCTAGAAAAACCAACCAACCAAACAAACAAAAAAACAAATCTCACAGAACATCTACCTGCTTCTGCCTCCTGAGTACTGGGATTAAAAGCATGTACCACCACATCCAACTAGATTGTATATTTTAGGCAGAAATCAACTTTCTTGAGGTTAATTGTTTTTTCCAGAGACTTCTCTGCTCAGCCTGTTGATGGCTGCCTCTTTAATGTGTCCTCACCAGCTTGTCTCATGGTCTAAGCCATGGTTCTTAACTTGTGGGTCATGACCCCTTTGGAGGCATAAAACCTCCCAGAGGTCACCTAAAGCCATTGGAAAACACAGTTATGATTCACAGCAGTAGCAAAATCACAGTTGTGAAGTAGCAATGAAAATAATATTGTGGTTGGAGGTCACCACGATATGAAGAATTGTATTCATGGGTCACAACGTTGAGAAGGCTAAGAACCATTGTCTAAGTGGGGTGTGCATCCTGACTGGTCATAAGGACACAGGTCATCAGGTGTCCACACACTTCTGCTCACTTTATCTTGTCTCTTCAAGCCCTCAGTCTCCAAATGCAGTCAAATTGCTAAGGACTCTAACGTAGGAACAGTGTAATAGACATGATTCAGTCCATCATACTAAGTCAAGGGGTTATTGTAGAGATTAAATGGTACAGTATGTGCACAGGATGGAGATGTGTAGATGGTAACAAACATCTAACTGCACTTAGCAGGTTACATAACCTGAGGACCTTCTATTCTGGGAACTCTACCAGCACTGTCCTTGCTGTACGGTCTCCTAACTTGATTTTTTTCCCCTCATTTCTTTTCTTCTCTCTCTGTGTGTGTGTGTGTGTGTGTGTGTGTGTGTGTGTGTGTTGTGTGTGTGTGTTGTATGTATGTGTGTTTTGTGTGTGTGTGTGTGTTGTGTGTGTGTGTGTGCATGTGTGTGTAGACGCACGTGGCCATGAGCAGGTGGTGGTCAGAATTTTACATAGACTGTCTTAAGTTTTTCTATCCACCATCTTTGCTGAGCTCACTGATTCTGCTTGACTGACTGGCCACTGAAACCTAAGAATCCTCCTGCCTCTACTTCTCCTACACCCCAGCTCCCCGACTCTGTCCATATATCTCCAAGACTGCTGAGGCTTTTGTTGCCACTGCTGTTGTTTATCTGTTTTTTTGTTTTGTTTTGTTTTTCAAACTCAGGCCCTCATAGCTATTTGGCAATCACTTTACCAACTGGGCCATCTCTCCAGTCACCTCCTTCTTAAAAAAATTATTTTTAATTTTTGAATGTTTCACATAGTTTAGCTTGGGGCTTGTAACATAGTTCAGGATAAAAGAGACCTCCTGATCCTTTGCCTTTATCTCCCAAGTGCTAGGATTAAACACAGGTACTCCCGGGCTGGAGAGATGGCTCAGAGGTTAAAAGCACTGACTGTTCTTCCGGAGGTCCTGAGTTCATTTCCCAGCAATGACATGATGGCTCATAACCATTTATGACGACAGCTGGCACCCTCTTAATATATAATAAATTAATAAAACAAAAACAAAACACAGGTACTCCCACACTTAGTAAGCATCTCTCTCTTCTCCCATGGGGGCAGAACCCGGGGTCTCAGAAACACCAGGAAAACATGCCATTGAGCTAACCCCTGCCTTACAAATAGTGAGGCTCTTGTCACGCTGCTCATGACCTTGTCCTCCTCCTACCCTGGCCTCTGGAGCACTGGGGTTACTCATGATCTTGTCCTCCTCCTACCCAGGCCTGGCTTTTTGGTTCCCTGATGATCTTCCATTTCTTGTCTGGACCCATCCTGGTCCCAAAAGATGCTCCTCCTGTGAAGAACATTTCCTCTCTGCAGCTACTCTAAGTTCGCCTCTAAAATGGGAACACATCTTGTCTCTGCTTCTCACAGCTCAGCAAGTGCATCTCCAAGACTCCGGCTGTATCTCTTCTTTGGAGACGTCATTTATTATTAAAATTTAATGATAATCACTTATATTTATAGCCTCTTTTCCACTTACAAAGCTTTTTTCTATCCATTATCTCTTTTAATCCTCCCAGCATCTGTGAGGAGGAAGTGTGTTTTTCTCTACTTTACAAATGGAAAAAAAAAAAAAAAAGACTCTCAAGAGTAGCACTAGAATTTGAGGCGCTGAGGCAGGAGAATTGCTTTAGTTGGAGGCCAGCCAAGGCTACAGAGTAAAACCCTGACTTAAATGACAACATCACCACCAGCAAAAATTGCACAGGATCAGAGTGAGTTCAAGACCAACCCGGGCTACTTGTCTCAAGCCCCCTCCCGCAGGTCCTCCCCTGCAAATGTGGTGTCCATCTTCTGAGCCACACACATTAAATGTCGCAGAGGTCAGCCTCAAATTCTAGTCGTTTAGTTCTAATGTGTCAGAGTAGCTCATGTGTTTGGACATTTTTCTATTAAAGCAAACAAGCAAAAGCCCATTGAAGCTGGTCAGCACATGCCCGCAGTCCCAGCCCTTGGAAGGCAGAGGCAGGGGGATCAGAAATTTGAAGTCATCTTCAATTACACTGTGAGCCTGAGGCCAGCCTGAGTTACAGGAGACCTGGTCTCAACAAATAACCAGATCAATATATAAGCATCTGCTATCTTCTTTGGAGGAGTGTATATGAATTATTTAGGACTATTTAGATTGGAAATAACAAAAACATAAGGGAAATTGACTTGAGCAGAAGTCAAATTTATTGGCTCACCCTGGGATCAGGAGCTGAATGAGGAGGCGTTCTATAGGGCCAAAGCACTAGTGTCATAAAATGTGAACAGAATTTCACAGAGCATCTCTGCTCTACAAAGGGAAGCTATGGACCCACACCCACCCCAGTAAGTGGACCTTTTGATGCCCTTTAGTTTTAGACAGTCTAGTTTGGCTCAGCAGGCTAGAAAAGAACAATGTATGTCATGGAGGGGGCTACAGCAGGAAGACTTTAGAAAGCATTCACGTTGTAAGCATTCACAGCAGGACACCTGGAGATGCTGCATGAGACCAATCCCACCTGCCCCCTCTTTCCTACACCTTCCCTGTCCCCGGAGTCTGGGAACTCCACCTGTCTATTTGATGTGTTCTATTACCTCCAGTGCTCTGTGCTGGAGCACCACACTTCACCAATGCTCTGTGCTGGAGCACCACACTTCACCAGTGCTCTGTGCTGGAGCACCACACTTCACCAGTGCTCTGTGCTGGAGCACCACACTTCACCAGTGCTCTGTGCTGGAGCACCACACTTCACCAGTGCTCTGTGGTGGAGCATCACACTTCACCAGTGCTCTGTGCTGGAGCATCACACTTCACCAGTGCTCTGTGCTGGAGCACCACACTTCACCAGTGCTCTGTGCTGGAGCATCACACTTCACCAGTGCTCTGTGCTGGAGCACCACACTTCAGGGGCCCCATCCCTGCCCATCAGATGGGTGAGTAAGTTCATGAGTCAGGGTGACAGGGTAGCTCTCTCCCTCCTTGGGTATGTCAGTTTTCTTCCTTAGGTTCTGTTCCCCCTCTGTAGAGTGGAAAGAGATATGGAAAGGAGGTTTCTTGCCTGTGTCTGCGGCTCATGATCCCAAGACCTGCATACTTGGCAGGTAAAAAAGAAGCCTTCAAAGAGAGAGCAGAAAGAGACATCAAATTCATGGCTCTTACTCTAGCCATGGGGAAAGTCAATTCATATGAACCTGAGGTCTCAAATTGTGAGATTTCACAGCTCATTTTTCTTTACAATTTGGAATTGAAATCATGTGTTTCTTATAGAGATATTAAAAAGAAATACTCCCTCCCCATCTATTATCACCATTTCTTAAAAGTTGGAAATTTTGGTCTGGGATGAAACTCTGTTGGTAGAACGTTCTCCTAGCATGAGCAAAGCCCCAGTTTGATCCCCAGCACTGCACAAACTAGGTGTGTTGGCACATCCCTGTAATTGTAGCACTTGAAGATGGAAGCAGGAGGATTACTGCAAATTCAGGGCTAACCTGCTCTAACATAGTGAGCTTCAGGCCAGCAAGGACTACTTACCAAGACTGAGTGCACCTCTCTCCAAAATGAGGCAGACTTTTACAGGAAAAATAACAGTTTCTTTCTCTTTTCTTTCTTTTTGTTTTTTGTTTTGTTTTGTTTTGTTTTTTTTTGCGACAAGGTTTCTCTTTGTTTCTTTTCTTTTTTTTTTTTTTTTAAAAAAACTTTATTTATTTATTTACCTTGGTGTTTGCCTGGAACTGGAACTACAGACAGTTGCTAGCTGCC
>PVIH01016035.1:0-47171 GCA_004025045.1 Sigmodon hispidus
ATCCAGGAACATGGGAGAGCTTTCCATTTTCTGATATCCTCTTCAATTTCTTTCTTCAATGATTTAAAATTTTTGTCAAATAGGTGTGTTACTTCTTTGGTTATAGTTACTCCAAGGTATTTAATACTATTTGCAGCTAATATGAAGGGTAATGTGTCCCTTATTTCTTCTTCAGCTCTTCTATCTTTAGCGTATAGAATAGGTAATGTCTTTTATCACAACCACATTATAAAACACAAAGCACAGCTGACACAAGCTGGCCAGATGACAGACAGAAACAACAGAATGGGAGGAAGTTTAGATACCCACTCTCAAACCAAATTCTGCACCTTCATTATTATTCTGTTTGGCACCAATTTGCTTCTCATCTCTTTTCAATCCATTTGATGTATGCTTTTTCTCTTTTTCTTTCCACCTCATAAATTATAAATAAAATGTAAATTCGTCAGTACCACACAGTCCCAACACACACAACTGTATAGATTGAGAGGCAATCAGAAAATTATTTTTAAAAACTAAGATGCTAAAATGTTTACAAGCATGAAACTTCATTTCAAAATGATATTGTGCTAGATTTGTTCACCAGTGTAATAGGAGCATGAATGTTGTGGGAGTAAACAATCACTTTCTGATTGTTTCTAAGGCCCACACAGTGAGAAAGAACCTATTCATGACACTGTTGATAGTGACAAAAACATGTGGCAAGATAGTTCATACACCCTATAGGATAACTTACTATTATTATCTAATCAATGCAATTAGTGTTTTTTTTTAATAACCTATTGCTATACCCATAGATCAGTGCATCTCTCAACCCTCATCAGAAAAGCTTGTTCCTGAAGTAACTAACAATTAATACAAAGATTGACACAATTGGTCAGCATGTAGAGATTAAGGGACTGAGATGTTCTCAACCCATATCACAAACACACACACACACACACACACACACACACACACACACCACCCCAAGGCTCAGGGAACTTCAAGGAAGAGGTGGTAAAAAGATTTTAAGAGCTAGAGATAGAGGATGACTTACAGTACTTTTCAGACACAGCATTACAGTTGCACACATGAAATCACAATGACTGTAAAAATATGAAAGCTGAAGCCACACAAAATCCCAGCATGCAAGAAAGATGCAGGCACCAAACCCTTCTACTAAATGAGGAATTATTGGCATTTGATAACTACTAGAAAAGAGAGAGTCATCTTTCTCTAATGGCATGAACATGGTTTGGTTGACTACATTCAAGAGCAAAACCCACATTAAGCATATTTGAACAGCTTGAACAAGAATATACACGGATAAAAAAAATATGACTTTATTCATAATAAAAAAAAAGATATTTAAACAGTAGAACCTGGACTCAATGGGAAAAAGAGAGAGAGAAAGAGGGTAAGGGCAAGGAGACAGAAAAAAGGACTCAAAGTTGAATGAGTAAGAGAAGTGGATATGGGATAAATTCAGGGGTGAAAATGATCACAACACATCTTAAGTATTCTCAAAGAATTAATAACTATGATTTTTTACAAATAAATTAGGAACTAGAGAGATGGTTCAGTAGCTAAAAAGTGTTTGTTCCTCTTCTAGAAAACTTGAGTTTGGTTTCCATCACCCATATTGGGCAACTCATACCTGCCAGCAGCTCTAGGGGACCCAACACCCTCTTCTGGCACTTACACATACACATATACTTTAAAATGCTGCACCCATCCAAGTCAGACCATCACCAGTTAGAAGTCACTGAAGAAACAAATGCTAAGTAAAACAAACCAAAAGGCACATTCCCCAGAAACACATTTCTCAGTCCCTCCACAGACTGGCACCACCAACTGGTTTAGCATTCACAGGTCACACAGATGGGTCTTCAGAAACTTCTTAACATTTCAACAAGCAGGTTTTGTTCCCTACTGTGGTTCAACCTAGAGACATGAGGTACCCCTTTTAGCCCAGTGTGGCAGAAAAAGAGAAAACTTTCACTTAAGAAGTGTCTGCTCGCATTATTCATTATAGCGAGAACCTGGAAACAAGCTAGATGCCCCTCAACTGAAGAATGGATTAACAAACTGTGGTACAACTACACAACGGAGTACTACTCAGCAGTAAGAAAAAGTGATATTCTAAAATTTGTAGGCAAATGGATGGATTTGGAGAATATCCTCCTGAACAAAGTATCACAAACACAGAAAGATAAGCAGGGGTTGTATTCACTCATTAGCGGACTTTAAACAAAAAGCAAAGCATATCCAAGCTGCAAACCACAACCATTGAACAGCTTGGGATTTGAAGCACCTTGGACTGGCACCTTGGAGCCCACTCCCTTCAGAGGAACACCTGACCCAGTCTTGATGTTGGAGTGATGAAAGCAGATCTGCCTGGACTGGATGCTGAACTAAGCCACCTTGGGACCTCCTGCCCTTGCTGGGGAGGAGATAAAGTGATGGGGAAAAGAGAGAGTGACCGGGAGGGGAGGGAGGAGGAAGGGAATTTGACCAAGGGGATACATGGATAAAAATATGACTTTATTCATAATAATAAAAAATTTAAAAAATTTGTGAGATCCTTAGTCTAAATTTTTATTTTTATCAATATATATTTAAAAATAAAATTAACACACATACAAAAGAAGTGTCTGCTCTGTGCTGGATGCAATGCTACTTACTCTAACGATGCCCTCTCACTTAACCTGTACAAAATCTCTAGACAAGAAGGTAGGTGACAAAATTGAAAATGTATAATACTAGGAAACTTGTGCAAATTCACACCATTACAAAGGCCACACACAGGCCTACTACTCAAACGTGTCTATTTGACAATAAAAGCCAAGCTCTTCTCATCAAATTACCTTCTACAAAATAGAAAATTTATAAAACTTCTCTATACAACAACCCATCATCCTATATGTGTATAGACAGACTTGGATATGAGAGAAAACAACATTAATAACTCTTCTCGTTCTGCCATCTCTAAAAACAATTTGATACTTAATATATTTTCACCCTTTTTGAAGAAATTCTAACTAAAAAATATTGCACCATTACACAGTAAATTGTTTTCTTACATCCCACAGTTTATCATCTGCAGATACTGTCAGAGTCTGATGTTTGAGTCATTATGCTTATGGGACTTAATTTTTAATGATGCAAAAATTATGCACAATGTACTATCATTTCTCTCCCAGACCCAGAATCTGATAGCTAATAATTGCTCCTTACTCAGTTTGCTGACGCTCCATGATATTAATTAGAGTGCAACTGGAATTAGAGAAGTGACTGGCTGAAATTGGCCTTTATGGATTCTCTGATCATTTGCTTCCAATAAGTTTAAAAATAAAATTGTCTAGTATATGCATCAACAACTTCTTTTTTGGCAGACTCTTTGCCAACAAGATTTAAAGTCTAAAAAATGTACTTAGTGATCTTTATGCCTCTCAAAAGCACAAGGAACTCTGAAATGGCATTAATACAGTGCTGGCTACTGTTAACAGTAGGCATCAAATTAATGATTTATATTAATCATAATGTAAATGTCTGATTTGTGACCACAGGTTGAGAAGCCTTTATCTATAGCAACATCACTTCAAATCTGTTTGATCTTCACGCTGCCTTTTTCTGTGTGGATGTGTGCATGTGTGTGTGTTTTCTTCCATGCCCTCTTAAAATGATACATATATAGCAGTTAGGATTCACTCTAAAGCTCCAGGACTACCTCATCTCAAAACACATAATTTTGTTGTAAAGATGTTTTTCCTCTGTAAGGCAACATTTACAGGTCTGAAAGGTAAAGACATAGATCTTCTTTGGAGACCCATTTTCCAGCCTATTATAATTAGCCAAGTGCCAAATAGCAGATCTAGAAATTGAAGGCAGAAAACCTAAATCTACAATCTGGAGTCATCCATTTTGCAAAACAAAGTTACCTTCAGTCATGTACCAATTCAGCCACCAGAGAGAAAGCAGTTGTGGATCTGAGATAGAGCACATAGGACTAAGGCTCTAAGTTCAAGGCCCAATTCTGCAAAAAAAAAAAAAAAAAAAAAAAAAAATTAGTGCATATTTATATAAGAAGAAATTTAAGAATAAGTGCAGGCCCCTCCATATATCCTATACATCCTGTGTCCCTCCACCTTTGGGGGTCTTATGATTTATTACTATAAAGTTAAGTTCCATGGCCTAAGACCATAGCAAGAAGCAAGGCTTTACTTCCTTGTTTGTTTCTGAATAAGAAAATAATGAACAAATAAGCAAAGTAACTATGTAAAAAGTAACTAAAGATAAATGGGTCAGAAACTATATACTGGACACTTTTTACATAAAATTTGACATTTATAAAAAGAACCGTAACTATAATGGAAGGTAGAAAAGATAGGAAATGAAATGTCAGGTTGCTTAGAAGCACAGCTGCAGGTGTCTTATAGTTTGGTTATATCTATGTGTACAGGTGTATGTGCTTCCATGTCCAAGGATGGAGTGGGCCTTGGTTTATAATAAAAAAATCATATGCAAAGGTATGGGTATGCCTAAACGACATCTGCATTCTTATGATTACTGCATCATTGTTAGCTCTCAACATGGCAACAACCTAGGTATCCATCAGTGAATGAACAGATACAGAAAATGTAGAGGCAGAGGAAATGCACCAGTTGGTAATGTGCTTATCACCTAAAAAGGACATAGTGGCACATGCTTATAATTTCAGCTCTAGGGAGGAGTCATCAAGCAGATGTTATGGCTGTCTAGCCAGCCTTCCCAGTCAAACTGGTAAGCCCTTGTCACAGTGAGAGATCCTGACGAACAACACCCAAGGTTGTCCTCTGGCCTCCACACAAATGCAAATGCTTAAACATGCACAAATACCCACATATACACACAGAGATTACTTAATTTATTAGTTTAAAACATAACATATATGTACAATGGGGAATTATTCATCTACTGAAAAAGAATGAGGGCTGGACCGTAGCTTATTAGGAGAGTGATTATCTAGCATATGAAAGTCTCTGGATTTAATTTCCAGTACTAAAAAAATAAAAGGTGTATATATGTCTCTCTCTGTGTGTGTGTGTGTGTGTGTGTGTGTGTGTGTGAGAGAGAGAGAGAGAGAGAGAGAGAGAGAGAGAGAGAGAGAGAGAAGGGGAGAAAATATGAAACCCCATCATTCATTGCAAAAGGATGGCACCAAGGAAGATGAGATCAAGAAAAATAACTCAGGCACAGAAAGGCAAGCACTTCATGTCTCACTCTATATGGGAACCAAAACCACTCATCTCATCAAAGTACAAAATTAAACCATGACCACCAGAGCCTGTGAATGATAGAGCTAGAGAACAGTTAACAGTAGTACAGGATGCTCATAGTCACTTTTCTGTTTACAAACAGAACCTTGAAGAAAATGACATAAATTTATTAAATGTCATCATCAGATGATTTCCCATGGTGAAGATAAAGTCATTGGCTATGTTTTGGTTTTGCTTTAAAAAAAGAATAGAACAGAAAACATCAGCTTGGCATAGTGATGCCATGCTGGAATCAGTAGTCAAAAGGCTGAGGCAGAATGATTATGAGTTCTGGTCAGCCTAGGTCACAAAGTAGGATTCTGTCTCATGTAGAAAAAGAAAAAAACAAAAACAAAAATAAATAAAACAACAAGTACACATTAAGTTCCCCAGTCTATATCTACCAGGCAGTCCAAGAAGTTTATTAAAACACACTGGAAAGTTTCCCTGAGTTCTGTTGTACACATGAATCTTTTTTTGTTCTTTCCCAGCCTGTGGCATTCTGGTCTTCCTAGCAGCTGTTTACCCAGCAAACACCCATTATAATCACATTGTCTCTATGTCTAAGAATGCTTATTGGTGCTTGGTTTGTGTTGTGGAATTTTGTTTGTTCGTTTATATTCACTGTGGCAAAAACTTAAGGAAAATATTTAATTTAAAGAGGTAAAGATTTAATTTGGTTCATGGTTTCACATGTTTCAGTTTATGACTATCTAACTCTATTGATTTTAGATTCATGATGATGCAGAAGCATCATGGCAAAAGGACATGGCCAGTGTGTCACCTCATGGCATCCAGAAAGCAGAGAGAGGACAGGCAGGGACCAGGGCATAACAAGCCCTCCAACAAGGTCCTACCTAATATCCCACTCAATTAAGAATCCAGCAACAGAGAATTCAAATAATAACATGGATGGCCTAATCAGCCAGTCATTGGTCAATAACTCAGCCAGCTGGGGACAAAACCTTCAACATTCAAGAAAAAAATCTGTTTCCTATGAGTTCATTTCTTAGAATAATAATTTAAAGGGGCAACTTGGAAGATAAAAAGACCATAAATTTTCAAATCTCATAGATTTAAAGATTAACCAGAAAATGTTAGAGTCATGTATACCAACCTCTTCTTAAATTCCTTACCAATGAATTAATGTAACCTACTTCACTGGTCTATTGTATAGATCAATACAAAAGGGCTAACACTGTAGCTGGATGGTAGCATACTTGACTAGTATGCACAAGTTCTTGAGTTTGATGCCCATTGCCCACCCCCACCTCCACAAAAAAGAATAATATGTATACAGGAGTCTAGCACCATCAAGCACAAAATGTCAGTTATCCCTACCCAGAAAGGTAGGAACAAAAAACTGAAAAGTTCTCTCTCCTCTCTTCTCTCTCTCTCTCTCTCTCTCTCTCTCTCTCTCTCTCTCTCTCTCTCTCTCTCTCTTTCTCGTATCAGCAAATATATTGACTAATTTTTTTTAAATATACAACTAACATCTTGTTCCTGAACATTTAAATCTTCTCATCTCCTTTTGATAAATTAATTGATTCTGAAATTGGACAACATGTACCTAACATTGTTGCCAGATCTGTATTGTCCCCTCCCTGTCTCATACTTACTCTCCCACTGAGTCAACAAAACTACAGAAGAAAGATGAAAAGGGGAATACTCCCCCACTATCACTGCAATGTATAAGGTGCCACTGAGTCCAAGAAGACCCTTAAATCAACATCATAATCCACCTTTTCCTAATTTAGAGCATACTTGCAAATTCACCTAGACTGGGAGTTCTGTGGACATTTATTCTCTCTGTAATCAAGATAGTTTGATAAATAACAATTATAGCTATGAGGATTCAGTTGATGTTGCTGCATGCACTTTGGGATGGAGAACCACTTTTGGAGTTGATAGAAAGGAAGTTGGTCGTTTGCCACAGCTTTTTCACAATCAGAGGCAGGCGTCTATGATTATTTCCAAAGATAGTGAATAGGTTCAAAGTCTTTGAGTATTGGACTTCAACTGGAAGTCTATTTCACATTCATTTTAAATGTTGATCACTGTTCAGTGAAGCAGTGGGCTCAGATGGGTCACTCACAGCCTACCCCTTCTAGAAGTATCTCCTTAAGATGTAAAGCTCTGAGGTATCACAAACCCAGAAAGATAAGCAGGGGTTGTACTCACTCATTAGTGGACTTTAAACAAAAAGCAAACCATTCCCAAGCTGCAAACCACAACTACTGAACAGCTTGGGATCTGAAGCACCTTGGACCGGCACCTTGGATCTCATGCCCTCCGGAGGAACACCTGACCCAGTCTTGATGTTGGGATGAGGAAAGTGGATTTGCCTGGAGTGGAGCTGAACTAAGCCACCTTGGGACCTTGGGACCTTGGGACCTCCTGCCCTTGCTGGGGAGGAGATAAGGAGATGGTGAGAAGAAAGAGTGACTGGGAGGGGCGGGAAAGGGAAGGGAGTTTGAACAAGGGGATACATGGATAAAAATGAGACTTTATTCATAATTAAAAAAACATATGACTAAAAATAACAAAACAAAAACAAAAAAATTAATACATACATATTATATAAAAACAAACAGGCATCTCTAAAAAAATGATATAAAGCTCTGTGAGGTAGTGGCACATGAGCCTGAGCCTCTGAAGAAAATGACAAAGGACACAAATGAGATCAGAATGATTACTCAGGTTAGCAAGTCTTGCTACACTACCTGTGTCTCCTAAAACTCCTCTCTACAATATATTGCCTGTAATAATACCTACAAGATACATTGATTTTTTAATTTATGTAAAAGATTTTTGTAAACATACCAACCTCAGTTCTCCTTCCCTTCCCTCCACCAATTCATCCCCCCCAGCTTTCCCTCACCCTCATTCACTCCTCAAAGAGGATAAGGCCTCCCATGGGGAGTCAACAAAGTCTAGCATATCAAGTTGAGGCAGGACCAAGCCTCTCCCCCATGTACCAAGGCTGAGCAAGGTGTCTCTCCATAGAAAATGGGCTCCAAAAAGCCTTTTCATGCACTTGGGACAAAACCACTGTCAGAGAACCCACAAACTGTCTAAGCCACACAATTGCCATCCACATTCCAAGGGCCTGGTTTGGTCCCATGCAGGTTCCCCAGTTGTCAGTCCAGAGACAGTCAGCTCCCAGTAGGTTGGATCAGCTGTCTCTGTGGGTTTTCCCTTTATGATCTTGACCCCTTTGCTCACATGTGACTAGACTGAGAGCTCAGCCCAGCGCTTTGCTGTGGATCTCTGCATCTACTTCCATCAGTTGCTGAATGAAGGTTCTATGATAATTAGAGCGTTCATCAGTTTGATTTAGGAGCCTCTGAATACAGTCTGAGGCACAAAAGCAACACTGAAAATATTTTTCTTTTTAGCCTAAAATTAATCAAAACTAGACTTGAGCAGGACTGGCCATCAGGGTTTTAGGGCAAAAATCCCAGTGCTTCTAATCCCAACAGGCTAAGCTTAGCACCATTCCAATACTCCAGTTAAAGAGATGAATGCTGGTAGAAAGTAGAGGGGGAAAAATGAATCAATAAATGAAAGAAAAAGAAATAGCTAAAGGGAGCCAGTAACTCCAAGTTTGCTTTGGAGCATTGACCCCCCCCCCAAGCCTTAGTCTAAACAGTGAGAATTGGAAGTAAGAGGAAGGCATAATGAAGCAGAAATGGTCAAAATGTAGTCTAGGGGATCTTTATCGTGTCGTCTGGTTCTGTAGGGTGATCTGAAGTTTTTCTGGCTGTCATCATTTGATGGGATCACTCTGGCCTCTATAAAACTCCTCTTCCCCATGTAGCCTTACCACAAATAATTACCCTTATGTGAGAGGTGATCTTGTTTCCTGTCAAAGTGTTTGAGAACTCTAGTTTCTAATCAGATTTCTTGGTCTCTTTCCTTTCTTTTTATACAGATGCCTGGAAGCCTAATATGAGGATGGAACCCAAGATCCATTTTAGATACCCATCAGCTTGGGAACTGCATCACTTGATTTTCATGGCTGGCATCAGTTACATTTATTATAGTCTTAGTAGTGATGCTATTAATTTTGGAGCCTTGTATAGTCAATAGCTGTCTTAATTTTCTCACTTATCGCCTGTAGTCAATATGCATTCCGTAGGTGCTGCGTAGTCAATATGCATTCCGTAGGTGCTGCAGCAATCTGGCCCCACCTATCTGGATCTCCTTGATCCAGGCCTGAAAGTCAACAAAAACAGAGATCCCAAATGTTCCTATGCCCCATTTTTAGCCACAAATAGCTATATCTTCTCAAAAACCATCTTCTAAATTTTTTTTCCAGCTCAACTCCTAAAGGCGTAAGGTTAGATAGATAGGATTAGTGGCCTTAAATGCCTCAGAGAATGGACTCCACTTTTTTCTAGAAAAGGAAATATCATAATTATCCCTGCTTAAGATTAAAATTCATATGAAAAGTTAAAGCTGTCAGAACTTCATTGAGGCTACTTTCTTCTGAACAAAAGAATAAAAATCTGAATCCTATCTCTGGCTTCTTCTGGAGACATAACATTCTGATCTGCTCTAAGGGTTAGACATCACATGTTCTTGTTTCTTCCCTTAAGATTTAGTTCAATTGCCTGACCAGGAAACACAACTTCTCATAACTTTTCTTTTTTTATTCATATTCTCTCTCTCTCTCTCTCTCTCTCTCTCTCTCTCTCTCTCTCTCTCTCTCTCTCTCTCTCTCTCCAACACAAATTCTAAGCATGTTTTCCCTGGTGATCTTCTGACTTTCTATAGTTGCTTACCAACCTCCGGTTCAAAAGGCATGATTTGTTTTCTCCTCCCTATCAACCGGCTCCTGAAAGTTAACAAAATTTACAGATTGCCTTCCATCTTATTTTCCTTGCAAGTATTGATGTAATTCTCTTTGAATTTCAGAATTCATTTCTAAAGTATTTTGTTAACAAGACTAAGAATCCACAAAAGGAAAGCACGACTTGGGGTGAGATTCTTAGGATCACTGGGTCTTACACAGGTACTCCTTGAGTACCTGTGGCAGTAACAACCCCCACAAGGAAGACAGAGATGCCACTCTCTAACTGTGGACCTGAATGAAGATGAATTCCAAAGAATTTCAAACCTAGTCCACAGTCTAACTTTATCTTCTGGAATTAAAAAAAAAAAGAAAAGAAAATACTGGTAAAAACAATTATCTTCTTTTGGAGATAAGTATCAATTGATATAAAATTATGTTTTTCCTACTTTTCTGATATTAAAATATATTTTAAAGATATCAGCTCCTAATAGAAGGTGGCCATGTATTATTGTTTTTAATAAGTTTGTAATAACTCAAAAAATGTTTGTCTTAACTTCAGAAAGGCAAAAAGGGGAAATCTTGGTAAATCCAGTGAAATTATCTCTGGATATAATGAACTGGGCCATTCTTGTCCCAGCATCCATCTGGGAAGAAGCCCTGCTGTCTCATAATCTTTTATTTCTGCATAGGATAAAGTTTAAAGGTCACCATTTTTTCATTTCCTGGCTTTTCTTCTGATGAGAAAGGACAAACACTCCCCACCTCACCCCCAAACGCACAGAAGGTACTTGAATACAGAAATTATTTTCTCAAAGTGTTTTAATCATGCTCTTGAAGCCACTTCCTTCAGTGGCCTAATCACATAAATCAGAGCAAAAGGTTAAAGATGAAGTTCACTTGTACCAAATTGCATTTGAAAGTTTCCAGCCACGGATCCCTTTGTGTTAAAAGGTAAACTTTCTTTGATATGCTCTAGTACTCATAACTGGTCTCTGGATTGTAACTTTCTTCCATCCACAATATGTACACAAGTATTTGAATACTCATTTTAAAGAAAAACATGATTAATTTTTATCGACATCTCACTCAGACCTAGAGTGGACACAACAGTCATCAAATGTCATTTGATATCACAAATTCAAGGAGACAGCATCAAAATTCTGTAAGAGGAAAATAATGGCATCCTTCTTCCTTGATCATTAAGTATCATCCAAGGCAATTTTCTTTATTGCACACAATTCCCAGGTACTAATATTATAAGTAAAAAAATATATTCAAACTATAATTTATTTCTTAATAAATATAGTATATTTCACCACATTGCACTGGTTTTTAAGCACTTCTGAAAGAATATAACAAGAAGCCTGGCCCTGAGAAGCAAGAGTCAAAGGGTGCATTTACTTTTGGTAAAGCAGCTGAGATGTTCCCTAATTTTTCATGTTTCACTTTATCTATTTAAAAAAAGTGTTCTGTCTAAAATTACTCTTTTATCTCTGCTTCTTAAACATTTTTTCTTGGTTAACACCACACACTTGTAATCCCAGCATTCAGGAAACTGAGGCACAAGGACAGCTGCATGTTGTAAGCTAGTAAGGGTTACTTAGCAAGACATTGTATAAAACAAACCCCCCAAAGAAAAACTAAGCATCAAAAATATCAGCTCACTTTGTCTTAGTTAGTGCTCTGACAGTTAGGTTGCTGCCACAAACATCATGACCAAAAGGAAATTGGAGAGGAAAGGGTTTATTCAGCTTACACAGTGCTGTTCTTGGACAAAGGAAGTCAGACCAGGAGCTCAAACAGGGCAGGAACCTGGAGGCAGGAGCTGATGGCCATGGAAGGATGCTGCTTACTGGCTTGCTCAGCCTGTTTTCTTGTAGAACCTAGGACCACCAGTGTAGGGATGGCACCACTCACCATGAACTGGGCCCTCCCTCACCAATCACTAACTGAGAAAATTCCTTACATCTGGATCTTATGGAGGCATTTTCTCAACTGAGGCTCCTTCCTCTTTGGTGACTCTAGCTTGTGTCAAGTTGACATAAAAGCTGCCAGGACATACTTAATTCCTGCAGTAATGCTGTGACATAGATACTATTAATTCACCTTCCTTAGAGATGAAGCAACTCTTTTAACGAGATTAGAGTGGAACAGAAGTAGGAAACGAGAAGATGGTTAAATTTTAACCAACCTGACTAATTCTAAACTTACTTCTACTCTCTGCTCAGTGTTTTTCTTCTCCCAAGAAACAAATACTTAATTTGGAAGTATCTGAATAGTACAAAGTATGCATGTGCATTTGTGCATGTGAACACACCACACACACACACACACACACACACACACACACACACACACACACACCCCAGGTACACATCTCAGACCCCCTTCATTCTTTCAGTAACGTGTCTTTTTGCAGAAAAGACCTAAACTTGATTGTCTAACCCAGGAGTAGCTCAGGAGAAGAAATCTTAAGACAGAAAAGGAAGACAGGAAAGCCTTATGTAAACTACATCAGCATGTTCTAGGAAGGGAAAGCCTTACAAGAAGGATGCCCTTGTTATCAGTTAACACTCACCAATATATTTGAGGACCCTAAACTGCTGTCTGTGCTCTATAAAGTGGCTATGATGAAGATAAGGGAGACATGGAAGGGAATATTATCATACCTTGAGATACCCTCATATGCTGATATTCCATTTTCCTTAGTAACTGTCAAGGTATGGATCTTTATACTACTTTACCAAAAGAAACAGACTCAAAGAATTGTGATTCAAATTTAGAGATGTCTCTTTATATTGTATTATAAATCCTAATATTTCTATTCCTCCCCTCCTTTATTACTGTTCTGGAAAGAATTTGTGAGATTAACTCAATCTTTTTTTTTTTATTAACTTTCGGTTAGCATTTAAAGAAAGGAATATAATTATGGCATTCCCATGCATATATATCATCCCAGTTCACTCTTGTTCACCCCAAACAGCTCTTCCCATCTCCTTTCTCTTCTCATGGTGGTCCCTTTTCTCTTTGCAAGTAACTCAATTTATTTTACTTTAAATTTAAGGGACTCATTCAAGATAATTTAATCCATAAAAGAAATGTGCTGGAATCCAGGTTTCTGGTCTCTCATTCAGACACATAAATCATTTTTCTTCCCCAAAATAAATGCAATCATTCCTTCTGAAGGCCAAGGCTCAGCCATAGCCTGTTTGCCCTTTCTGATTTCTCTTATGTTCTTAAGTTTTTTATAAGCTATGGTTTCTTTTTTCAGGAGCAACATGATTCACATCTCAGCTCTAAATGGCCAAGGAGGAAATGTAGGTGCTGCTTAATGCCAAGGCATGCTTTGCAATGCTTTCTCTCTTCCTAAAACCCCTGCACTGGCAATATGACTGTTCCATTTTACATGAGGGTATGGTTTCCAATGCACCCCCTTTTCCAGATTTTGTTCTGAGGTTTTGGTGAAGTGCAGCTATTGTTGTGCCCTAAATCAAGAGTGATCTTCATTTATCAAGGGAAATCCTCTTTAGTGGAGATTGCAGCTTCAGGAAGGATGTACAAGAAGCAGAGCAACAAGGGAAGGAGGAGATATTCACCTAGCCATCAGATCCTCTGAATGAAACAATAGGATTACAGATATCTCAGCCAGATCCAGATCACCTCTGGGGTCTCCACATCTAACACAGCTTTTGGAGCAGATGTGTTGTCTATATACTTTCCTTTTAGACAAGGGCTACTCATCTCAGGGATGTAAGTTAGTGCACTCAAATGCTCAAATTAAAGCTGTTCGTATTCAATAAGAAAGACCTTGTTTAAAAAAATAGAAGCGGTAACATGTTTATGCATTCAGTTACTTAAACTATATGCAACCAATAACTGCTGTGTAGCAACAGGGCAGGTGCCATTCTGTGACTAGCAGAGCTTCAGTATCAAAATAAAATCTAATATCTCCAGATCAGATCTCAATTGAAAAATGAGAACTGTGTTTACTAAAACTTGCAGCCAATGATATATGCCTCATACTTCACTGATTTTACACAATGATTTCTTTCATTCTTTGTGGCTTTGAGCAATGAGCTTGCTCATCTGTGTTACATGTCAAATAGTACCCAAATTCCAGCTAATTTATCACATTTTTATTACAAATCAAGATTTGAAGCTAAAACTCCATAAATCAATTCATCTACTCATCTTAAATTAGCCATATAAATTCAAAATGGAAGGAACATCACGGAGCTTTTCTTTCCACCTGGTCTTGCTGATAGAAACCTCTCCCACTGTGACATCTTTATGCTCCCACTCAGCAGGCTCTTCTGTAGACAAGATAGCCCAGCAGACTCCCCAGGTCAGAATCTTAGCTTGGTTTCTCAATATATGTTTCATTGTCCACATGAGAGAAAGTCCATTTCTCCCAAGCTCCTAACTGAACAGGCAATAAATATTCATTAAGCACCTATGGACCACACAATTCAGCATTATAGAAGATCTGAAGATGCAAAGGGGAAAAACCTTTGTCCTAAAGAGACTTTAGAGCTCTCAGCCAATTCTGCTAGATTAAACTGCCTTCAAGCTGGTCATTAGTTCTCCTATGATGAAATGAAACTAACTACATTGTTTTTAAAAGGCATTTCTATTTAACACAAAGATTCACTGTGCATTTCCTGAATGAATGCCAGTGTATTAAAAATTTGCACAACTTTGGAGAAAACATATTTGGTTCCTTCACAATAACAAAAATAGTTAAGTGGTTATTTTTCTGTTGCCTGCAGTAGGAGTTAAATTTTTATGACATAAGTTTTTAATTTGTTTTAGGTTGAAAAAAAGGAACTTGAAAAACAAGCAATTTATTTAGCGCGAACTTTTGCTAAATGGCATCAGAAACAACCAGCCACATTTCCTTTTCTCATGATTTCTCTTTGTATAATATTCCTTTAAAACATTCATTAAAATGTGTGTTTGGTCCCTAAACTATCAATTTCATGTGACTATTTCCAGAGAAGTTGTAAAAACTACAAAACTATTACCATAATCAATAGGATATCAAGAAACAAAAATGAGATCTAATTACACTATACTGTAGTCATATGTCCCCTTAATGACATTCATACATTTCCAGTTACATAATTAAATGCCAAAGGTGTTATCATAGATACATTTTAAGGTCTAATTAACTGATAATAATTATGGTTGGATGCTACATCTACATGATAATTAGGAAGACATTAGCAGAGAAAGGCTGCTAGTCTGAGAATTGCAAAGCTACTTCCCACCTGTTGCAGTGGAGATGAAGTTCTGTTTCCAAAGCAATAGCTTCAGGTTTTCAGGGCAGATGGGAAATAAATGAGGCTTAATGTGCATCTGACATAAAATAAAAATTTCAGCAGAGACTTTTATTTATTTATTCATTCATTTATTCATTGCTATGTTGGAAATTAAGCTGTGTGTTCTACCACTAAGCTATACTACTAGCTTTTTACATTTTAAACCAGGGTTCCTCTAAGCTTCCCAAGTTGGCTTTGAATTCACTCTGTAGCCCAGGAAGGCCTTGAGCTTGCAATACTCCTGCCTCTGCCTACTACATAGTTGATACTGTAGGCCTGTGTCACTAGGCTCAGCTCATTTTTTTAAATTGTGATACAAAATACATAACATAAAATGTACCACTTATACATCTCTAAGTACACACTTCTACTAATTAGCTGCATTTATACTGTTGTTCGACTGATCTTCAGAACTTTCCATCTTGAAAAACTTAAACTGTTTGATTAGTGGCTCTCTAGTCCCTTGACAAATAGGAGAAATCTGGAAGAAGAAAATAATGTAGCCAGAGAAGGAGGAGGACTTCAGGGGTCAGCCACTCAGCTCCACAGCAAGCTCTGAAATAAGAAACAAAGAAAGGTACACAGGAATAGAAAAGAAAAAAGCCCACAGGCAAAAGGTGGATGGGATAAGTTAAGAAAAGCTGGCAAGGAACAAGCCAAGCTAAAGCTGGGCATTAATAATTAAAACTAAGCCTATAGCTGACTGGCCAATAGGGAAAAGGAGGTACAGGTGGGACTTCCAAGCAGAGAGAGAGAATAGGAAGAGGAACTTAGGCCTGCAGAAGACAGAAAAAGAGACAGCAGGGTGACTCTAGGGAGATACCCCAGGAACAGACAGACAGACATGGAGGAAGCAGGAAAGTAGGACAAACAGAATTTTAAAAAGGTGAAAAGCCCTGAGGCAAAATGAACAGGAATAGAAACAAGTTAAATTAAGTTAAAAGAGCTAGTGGAAGAAGCTTAAGCTAGGGCTGAGCATTCATAACTAATAAACCTCTGTGTCTCTATCTGGGAGGTGAGTTCTAGCCCAAAGAAAATGCCAATTATATGGTACACCTATATATGTGCAGTCAAAACACTCATAAATGTAAAATAAAAATAAATAAATGTTTCATACAAATCAGTAAATAAAATCTTAAAGAAGAAGCCAGATGAGACAGCTGACCCTCTCCCATATCAGCTGCAGCTCAGGAGAGTGGCCCTGTACCTCCCAGGGTTAACACAATAGAGCTGGCCCTTAGGTGTGGGAGAGCCGCCCCTGGAGGAGTAAAAGCAGGAGAAGAGGCCCCACCTCTCTCTCATTGCTGCAAAGGGTGAACTAGTCAAGACAATGCTGGAGACCTCACCCTGGTGGTGAAGACTGGCCTCATCATCCGTCCCATCTTCTATCTGTTGGAGCACGTGAAGGAATCTGAGCTGCAGACCCAAAGCTGCAGGATCTCCACAGCACAGGGCAACAACAGGATATCTGAGAGGAGCCCCAGTGAGGGCCCAGCATGATAGTGTAGCAGAAACCAGAGGCCTCGAACAACACCAATGAATACTTGCAAGTAACAATATATGGACAAAGTGGTTTATTAACTCACTACACTGCAGCTTCCATGATAAGATTTTTTTCCCCTTCTTTTTCTTTTCCCTTCCTCCTCTTAAATTGTGTTTGATTTGGTGGAGGGGAGATTCAAAGAACAGGAAATGAAATACATGATGTAAAAGACATATAAAATAAATAAAAAGAAGAAAAATAAAATAAAATCCAAACCTTTTTATTCCAAGTCTCATGTTCCTTTTTCAGCCATACAGAGAATTAGTAGAACAGCCTTTGTGGGTTCACTCACAGGTAGAAATCCACCACCCGATGGGCTCATTCTGCATAGATACTTTATGTCATAGGCACTGCCCATTCCCTTAACTACCTTGCTGCCTTCCTAGGCATGATGAGACAATGAATCAGAAGCTGAACCCCAACCATAGAGAACTCATAGCCCACCTGGGAGAAAACAGGACAGATCTCACAGAAGTGAGGTGCCACATACACATTAGAGTAGAAGTTGAGGGGCTTGAATTTGATCCCAGAGCCAGCCACTAGTGGGTTGGACTTCTTTATCTACTCTAGGATTTTGACGTTTTATTGCATACATACAATCAGATTACAAGGTGACTCCAGGCAAAAAGTTTTCAATCATAAAATCCTAAGTAAATATGGACCCTAAAAGATCTGGGGGTGGGGAGCATTAAATGCAACATTTCCAAGAGGGCCAGAAACACTGGTACAAGAGATGGTTGCTGGTACTACCGTGGAGCTGTGCTGACCACTGATAGAGCCAACAGCAGAGAGGCAAAATAAAGAAAATGCCTGCCAGAGTGCCCAAGATGTGGTTTCCAGGGTTATCGTCTCCTCCTAGACAAAAACCATTTGTTTCATCATCCTGACTCCTGTGAGAATTAGACCTTGGTCTGTGTCTAAAATTATTTTCTATCTACAAGCAGAGCCTCTGGGGATTTCACAGAAGCCTAGTGGCTCAGTTTAATTCAGTCATTTGAGTGAGAAGAGGCCTTGAGAATCACAGACATTGCTGCCATCTTCAACTGCCCCCAACTCCCACCATTTCTTCAGAACCAACGTTGTCCATTTCTCTGTTCCAGATGCCACATTACCACCTCTTCTGCTTCCAGAACCTTTGACTCTGCAGCTCCAGGTTGAACTTCCCCAGCATCAACTGCCTGGCCATTTAGAAATGGTTTACATATTATTCTTTCTCAACCAGAAGTTAGGTCTTTCAATAAAGTTTTGGTTTATATCTAATATTGTGCAACCATTTTTGTCTTGTTTTGCCTTTTTTTTGGCATGGATATATTCTAAAAACTGCAGATAAGAGAAAAAAATAAAAAGATTAAGTACATATAATCCCACAACCTACTCTCTCTCTCTCTCTCTCTCTCTCTCTCTCTCTCTCTCACTCACTCACTCACACACACACACACACACACACACACACACACACACTGATAGGACAACCCTAAGTATTATTATTTTATAAGGTATTCCTCCTCAGCACTCATTTAATCTTGATGTTGATTGCTTGATGTCTAAAGTTGGTGTGAGCACCGGATCTGGATTTTAACGCTCACCATCCCCCAGACACGAAGTATTTCTCACATCCAGGTTTCTAAATGGCTATGCTCCTAGAGGAGTACAGCAGAGTTCAGGAGCCTGAGACTGACGACGGTGCAAGAAAAAACAACAAAAAAAAAACAAACCAGCTTTTGCCTCTTCTCCGAGGCTTACCTGTGTCCTCATCCCTCTCTCGTCAGGGACCCCTCCACACAGGATGCACTGAAACTCCAGCCCTTTAGAGTGAGCTCACCCTGCCAGGAAGCAGGCACCGTGCCACGGCAGCAGATGGGCTGGAGAACAGGTAGTCAATGAACAAGTGTACCAACGTGGGTGTTGGAACAGAACTCCTAGGTAAGAATTTATCCTTCGACACTCAAATCAAGACAGCCACAGTCAGAATGCTAGCTGAGGGACAAATTCACTCTGGCCCAAGAGGAACAGCTGTCAAGTCTTGAGGAAAAATGCTTCCACAGAGACGGAAGGATGGCAATGAGGCCAAGGAGCTCTCTGGTGGGTTCCTCTGAGTTCCACAGAATGCCTCTTCTAGCCAAAACAAGCTTGCTCAGCCCAGCCGGTGCCTGGTAAAGCAGGCTATTAGAATGCAGAGCTGCACTCTGAAGGCTCTCTTGATACATAAAGAGTCCATAACATTTGGGCTACAGCCTCGACTCATTATTTGCTATGAAAGTTTATGCAGCCACAAAATTAAATGAGAAAAGCACATTAGGAAGGGTTTGCAACCCACACAACTCATGCCTGATAGCGACGAAAGAGCACATCGTGGCTGTCAGCTGATATTCTCCTGCTCTCTACGTCACAGCCAATTCTTCAGAGAAAGTTTCACACAAACATAAGCTTCTCACACACTCTATGATTTGTCCCTCTGCCCCAACAGAGGTACGAAAATCACTTTTTCCAGGACCCTGCTAGAGTCCCCTGCTCCAGGTACCATTTCGAGAGTCCTTGGACTCCATTTTATAGACCCACTGGGTGAGGTCTGAAAATCTCCATTCAGACACAGGTTAGATTTTTTTTTTATTATTATTATTTACTATTACTTTTTTGTTGTATTTTAAAGACATGGTTTCTTTTCTCTGTTCAGCTTTGGTTGTCCTGGAACTCACTCTATAGAACAGGCTGGTCTCAGATTCACAGAGAGCCGTCTCTGTGATTAAAGGCATAAAACAACAACACCCAGCCAGATTAGATCTTTTAACAAGATCTTTTGGAAATCATAGATCAGGGCTTGGACTGTACCTCAACTGGCAGAGTGCTTCTCTAACAAGAGGGAAGCCCTGGGTTTGATCACCAGCACCATGTATATCAAGAGTGATGGCATTCACACTCTGGAGATGAAGGTAAGAGGATCAGAAGTTCAAAGTCATTCTCAACTACAAAGAGCACTTGAGGCCAACCCTAGGCTACAATGAGATCCTGTCTCAAACAAACAAACAAAGAATAAGTCATGGTACCCAAGCTGGACTCTACCACTGATTGCTTATCTTCATCAGAAGAAAGCCTCACTTCTGGGGTCATTTCCACTGCTAAAGAAGAGCTGACAAGCTACAACAGAATTTCTTTGACCCATGTACTAATCTGGCTCTTGAAAGTTTCAATAGTTCATCTATTTACAACATTATCAGGATCAACTTTGGTTGGTGCATTGATCACAGAAAAGAGCAATGGATATATGAGAGATTTAGGACTATGAATAATATTTATTTCTTTTTATCAATGTGATGCATTTTCTTGTGGTTTGAGGGGAAGCTTTCTAAGGAAAAGGTGACAGAGTAGAAGCTGGTAGAAGCAGGACAGACTTCAAACATATAGATGCTGCCTATTTTAGTTCATGTTGTATGAAACTGGATAGTTTATAAAAAGCATACATACAAGCCTCATGGTTCTGAATGCTAGAAAGTCCAAGGTCCAGTCAACAAGAGGTTCATTGCTTCCTGGGGGTCCAAGTTCTGCTTCTAAGATGAGGACTCAGTACTACATTGTCTGCAGGGGCAGGATGCTGTACCTTCAAGAGGAAGAGGGCAAAGGGGCACATGAGCCCTCTTAGAAGGGCTCTTGTCTGAGCTTCAGATAGCTTTAATCACCAATGTGACTTGGCCTAGAATCATTGAGAGGAACACCTGTATTGTGTGGTGATATGTTACATATTTAATAAAACTAGCCTGGAATATCAGAGGACAGAGTCATCTCTCCCACTAGATTTGTTTGTTTGTTTTGTTTTGTTTTTTGAGACAGGGTTTTCTGTGTAACAGTCCTGGCTGTCCTGGAACTTGCTTTGTAGATTAGGCTGGCCTCGAACTCACAGAGATCCTTCTGCTTCTGCCTCCCAAGTGCTGAGACTAATGGTATGTGCCACCTCTGCCTTGCTGATTTTATTAAATATATAGCACCACACTATTGAGTTGTATAGACCACATTAGCCTGTGGACATGCATGTAGGGGTTAGCTTGATTACTAATTGGTGCAGAAGAGCCTAGCCCACTGAAGATGACACTATCCCTAGACATGCATCCCTGGCTATAAGAAATCTGACTAATCACAAGCCTGGGAGAAAACAGCTTCATGCCTGTACTTCCTTGGCTGTGAGTCTCCTGTTTAGAGGTAATGTTTCCTGGAGTACCTAGCAGTCTTGCCTTCAGTTCCTTCTCTGACTTCTATCAATGATGGAATGTGACCTGAATGTGTAAACCAGATAAATCCTTTCATCCCCTAAGTCGGATTTGGTCATGGTATTTGTCACAACAAGAGAAAAGAAACCAGAATGCTCCCATTTTCCAAGGGGACACCTTGATACCCAATTACTTTCTAAAATATCTACTCTAAATACCATTACATTGTCTCTGGTTTTGAATTTTAGAGGGAATGGAGTCAGGCTTTAGCAATGTTAAAACCAAATCAAGTTTTCCATTTTCTTCTCCATAACAAAAATAAACCTCCTATCATAACAATTGCATACTGCATGTTAGACCAGCTCACCCAGGTACTAGTCGGTAGCCACAGGAACGTTCATGATGAGACAAACTTGTAAGATAAAAGGGAGAGGGAGCCTAAAGAGCCTGAGAAAAGTGAGGCCCAGTGTGAGGAAGGAAAAAAATGGGTGGCAGCATTGGCATGTGCAATTTGTTCTGGAAAACACTTGGCTGAGCAGACAAGGAGTTCTTGAGCCAAAGCCATCAGGCAATGAAGTCCTATGTCTCCCAGGAACAGACCTGGCAATAACTTTGGGCATTGCAGCCTGGGCAATGCAGACATGGGCCTGCAGCTGCACCTCCTGCAATTACATTTGCTGCATTCAGAGACTGGAGAGATGAAGGTTCATGTCACTTCAAGCAGAAACTATAAAGAACTTGCACATAAAAATATGTGATCACTGAACAGCTTGGGATCAGAAACACCTTGGACTGACTCCTTGGATCCCACTCCCCGTAGAGGAACACCTGACTCAGTCTTGATGTTGAGGGGAGAAAACTGGATTTGCCAGGAGTGGAGGCTGAACTGAGCAATGTTGAGACCGTGGGACCTTGGGACCACCTGCCCATGGTGAGGATGGGGGGATGTGGAGAAGAGAGAATGACCTGATGTGGTAGGAGGGGGAAGGGACCTTGAATAAGGATATACAAGGACAGAAAATGTGACTTCTTTATTCATAATAATAAAAAAGAGGGAAAAAAAGAAAAAATATGTGATCAAACCCTTCAACTTAGGATGAAAATAATGTTCTAAGGAAACATACTGCTTGGAAGCAGAACTGGTCCTATAACTTATTTTATAAATAGAAAAACAGTGGGGGTGGCTATGTGTATATTTATTTGGCTGTGTGTGCTCATTTGGAGGCTAGGGATCAACATGAGGTATCTTATTCTATTGCTGTCTACTTTCATTTTTGAGATAGTGTCTCTCACTGAGCCTTGAGTTTGCCATTTGAGATAGATTGGCTGGCCAATGGGATCCTGGGATCTGCCTGTCTCTGCCCAAGGGTGCAACAACATCGATAGCTTTTGAGTGCTAATGGCCCAAACACCAGTCCTCAGGCTTACACTGAAAATGCTTTATCCATAGAGCCAACTCTCCATTCTTAGAATGAAATTTTAATAATTCACCCCATGGAAAGTTGTTCAATGTCCTTTCTGTCATTAAAGCCTGTTTTCTATTCTAAGCATTGTTGACTTTATAGTTTAGATACTCTGACAGTGCTCAAGTATATGAGGTAGAAAGAAAATTTTAGGATGAAAGTGAGTCACAAATATTAGAATCACTATTGAGAACTATGGCTTGATTCATCAGTGATAAGATTTCAGGCACAACTCATAAAAACTCCATTCCTTACTTTTTGGAGACATAACTTCAGGCTAAGGTTGAATATGAGGGCTATCTACTGTAAATCTCTCAGATTATCAAATAAAATCACTGAAGCATAGGAATAAAAAAATAGCAACCACTGGGAAATTACTGCATGAAGGGTCACTACCTACAGTATCCCGGTTTCACCAAGGCTGTCTTCTGTAGAGGCAGAATGACTGGTAAGAAGGTTACTATCACAGGCAAGAATCAAAATATTTACTCACAGAAAAGTGAGGAGAGTGTAGGCATCTCAAAGGTAGACAGAGGTATTTCCAAAAGAGTATTGACCTTTTACCAAGAAGAACAGAAAGGACAGGTGAGGACAAAAGCTGGAGAGAGGTACCACTGAACAAAACTGGGCCTGTACAGGTTGACATACTGGATAGCCAACCAGAGAAGAGGCAAAGGCTCAGGTCTGTGTCTCAAGGCTGTTGTCAACAAAGAGGAGACAAGGCAAAAAAAAAAAATCTAACAAGCAAAAAACAAATAATGATAGGGTTGGAGATGTCGTTGAATTGGTATTTATTTAGCAAAACAAGGCAGTGGGTTTGATCCTAAGCATTGCATATTGGATGTGGTAGCAAATGCCTTAAATCCAGCACCTGAGGGACACAGACAAGATATTCAGATGTTCTACTTCATCTTCACCTCTGTAAGGAGTCTGAAGCCAATTTGCTGCAGATTTCGAAGAACAGACAGAGACAGTCATCCAGACAGAATGGAAGAGACAGAGAGACAGAGGGATTCAGAGACAGGCAGACAGAGATCCAGAAGACCAAGTGCCAAAAAGCCAGAGGAGACGAGAGGTCCTGAAAGCAATAAGCAATCATCAACATTAAATGTTCACAATAGATGAGGTGTGATGTATACCTTAGCAAGATCACAGAGAACTGTCCAAGGTCAGGCCAGGAGAGCAAATGTGACACTGTACATTGGGAGGATGTGAACTTCAAGGAAAAGGCATCAAGAGGAGGGAGTAGGGGAATTATGTTCTAGTTAGTGGGATGTGATGGTCCTGAGCAAGAGTGGCCTTTTCAAGGCTGGTTTTTTGCTATTGCCAGGTACTTGAGTTTTTCTGTTTCATTCTCTTGTTTCTGAGTTCATTTTTATGCTTGAAACCTAAGTCTGCCTAGTCTTGTCTGTACCCTGTAGAATTCATCTGCATTGAGGACTACACAGTGCTTGGGAAGCAAGCCTCAATACAACATTTGTAATAACTGACTGTAAAGGACAGTGTTGAAAACTAAACTGCTGGGAATGTATTGTGTGGTTGTTCTTTCTCCCCTCCACCTCCTCTCTCTCTCTCTCTCTCTCTCTCTCTCTCTCTCTCTCTCTCTCTCTCTCTCTCTCTCCTCTCTCCCCAATCTCTTTCTCTCTCCCCTCTCTCTTCCCCGTCTCTATCCCTGTCTTCATATTATAGACAGATATTTGAATTCCTTAGCTGTGAAACAGCATCACAGTGGAAACGGTAGTTTAAAAAATACTCTTGTTTTGCTCTGTAGTAAATCTGAACTGTAAAGATGCAAAACAGAAACCATTATACTACAAATAAAACCTACACCTGTCTCTGTCTAAAATGCCACAGTTTATTATTGTTGTTATAAGAAAAGGGAAAGGCAACCCTATAGGTATAAACCTTCACAAAAGAAAACATCACACTGGCAACTCATTATTCAGGGTTGTTATTCTGTTAGACGGTAGCTTCTAGGTGGAAGGCACACACCTATAATGATCACATTAAGGCGGCACCTCATTAATAATAGATGAGATCTGATTATATTCATTCCTGATGCTACTTTAATAATGTGGCATTTTTGCAACAAAAAAATAATTTAAACCTTTTTCCTTTTTGTTACAAAAATTATTCTTGGCACCCCTTAGTCCTGGAGAATACCAGCTGCTTTTGAATCAAAGCTTGGTCTCTAATGTGAGGCCTTCCCTGTGCCTTTAAACATTGGGAACTGACATTTCAAAGAAAATGTAATAACTTTAGACTGTATTTGGTCTTTTAGAGATTTTTGATAGCTTTTCATTGCTAGGAACAGTCATTTTGATGTTTGCAATAGAATCCATCAGCTTCTGTGACCACACAAACCCAAACACTTTGTATTCACTGTCAGGCAGCTGGTCCAATATAGTTAGTCTGCAAGAATTGAACAGATATCCTGTAGAGAGTCTCTGCCTTCTTCACTACACGGGACTTTGCTGTTGATTTCCCTTGCCCACTTTTTTCTTTAATCCTTTCCCTCTCATTTGGATAGCATGGGATGAGATGAGGAATATCGCTTCCCCCCAAAGCTCCATTAACCACCTATGGAAAATGGACCATGCAGATTATACTTCATTACTTTATTTTATGTGTGTTTGCACTTGTGGTATGTGTGTGAAATCCAGAGGTCAGTAGCTATTCTTCCCCAGCTATTCTCTACCATTGTTTTTTGACAGAAGGTCTCTCATTGACCCAGACCTCAGCAGTTCGTCTAGGCTGACTGGCCAATGAGCTCCAGAGAGCCACCTGTCTCTAACACCCCAGCACTGAAAGTGTTTAGACACATGCTGTCACACCCAGTTTCTGTGGGTGCTAGGATTCAAACTCAGGTCCTCATGTTTACACAGTCACCACTTTACCAACTGAGTCACCTCCACAACATCGACTTTATTTTTGAGACATCTTATTCATTTGTCCTTGCTACACTCAAATCCTCAAACAGAAGTGATCTTTCTGCTTCAGCCTCCTGAGTGATGGCTACAGCAGCCAACCACATTCCACACCCCAGACATGCCTTGTTGAAATGTATTTGTAAGAATCCTGGAATAGAAATTAGAAGACTGTGTTGGATATCTGAACCTGTGCAGTAGATTTACTAGGATCATCATAAAGGAAGAAGGTGAAGTGATGGGAGAAGACATTAGAGCAAGGCATTTTGAACATTCAAGAAGGAACCACAGCCAACCATTAGTCAACCACTGGAAGCTTCAAACAGCAGAGAAATAAATTCTCCCTCAGAAGTTCCATACATGATCAGACATTTGTATTTTTACATTAGTGACATTAAATTGAGTTTTCTGACCTCTGGAAGTGAAGAGGAATAAATTTATGTTGTTTTAGCAGAGGAAGTAGCTTAGCCTATTTATTGTATACCCTTAACCAAAGGCCTGTCCTCTACATGAAGCATTAAGGGAGGAAGGGGACACCCACCTAGCTAGCCAGATCAGCTATATCAACTCCGCTGATCAATGGCATAACAGGTGTTGATGCAAGATGTCTTTCTGTTTGCAGTGAATTACCATTGGATAATAAAGGAACTGTTTTGGCCTATGGTAGAGCAGCTTGAAGGCAGGCAGAAATTCAAGCATAGATAAAGGAGACAGAGGGTAGAGTCAAGAAAGATGTGATCCAGCAGCCCAAGAAGATGTAAAAGTACAGGTAAGCCATGATCCACATGACAAGACATAGATTAGTAGAAAGGAGTTAAAATGCAAGAGCTAACTAACAAAAACCTGAGCCATTGGCCAAACAGTTTGTAATTAACATAAGCCTTTGTGTGATTATTTAAAACCAGCTGCAGATGGCTCCAGGCCTTGGAACTAGGACAGGCTAGAAACTTTAGGCTATAAATGGCACTCAACATGGAGCACTTACATCCATATAAGGCCTGAGGAAGCTTAAAAAGGGTTCTAGAGCATAGAAACAGATCCAAAAACAGCTTCCAAGTTGTGTGTCTCAAGTGGGTCATGGTACAGAGACCATGCATGATGTGCAGGCTTGAGCTATAAAAGGCTGGGATTTCAGTGGGAAGCTTAAGCTGCAATAAGGCTAGTTTGTAAAATTCCACAGGAGCCTCAAGGTAAGCACAAGCTGCATATGACAGATTTAAGTTACTGCTCTTACATACAAAAAGCATTAAATACAGCTTTAGTAGCAGCATTTCCATGGGTCAACTCTGTTTAAGATAGGCTTCCTGACTCAATGTTAGTGGCAAAAACCCACACCATGCTCATTTAAGAGGCCCTGCTGCCAAACATTTAAATGAAGTTTATGAGCAGCAGGCAGTGGTGTTTTAGTTGGTGATATTGTGAACCCTAAAATTCCTCAAAATTGAGGTGGTATCTGTCAGGATGGCAAAGATTAAAAACACAGATGACAACCTATGCTGGAGAGGATGCAGAGCAAGGGGAACACTCCTCCATTGTTGGTGGGAGTGTAAGCTTGTTCAGCCACCCTGGAATGCAGTATGGTGGTTTCTCAGAACACTGGGAATCAATCTCCCCAAGGATCCAGCAAATACCACTTCTGGGTGTATACCCTAAAGATACACATTCCCACTCCAAAGTCATTAGTTAAACTATGTTCATAGCAGCATTATTTGTAATAGCAAGAACCTGGAAACAACCTAGATGCCCCTCAACTGAAGAACTGATTAACAAGGTGTGCTACATCTACACAATGGAGTACTAGTAAGCAGAAAAAAAAATGATACCCTAAAATTCGCAAGCAAATAGATGGATTTGGAGAATATACTCCTGAGCGAGGTATTTCAAACCCAGAAAGATAAACAGGGGATGTACTCACACATTAGTGGACTTTAAACAAAAAGTAAAGAATACCTAAGCTACAAACCACAACCACTGAACAGCTTGGGATCTGAAGGAACTTAAGAGAGATATCCAGGGATTCCCCTAGGAAGACAAAACAGAGATCTCCTTAGCTAATTGGAAGCATAAGGGATTGCAACCAAGAAGAGGTAGGAACAAATCATGAGAGAAGGAAATCACTGAGTGAGAGAAACAAGGAGGGAGAGAAAAAAATAAATGGAGATCTTAATAGAGGAAGCCAATGTGGGGTTGGAAAAAGACCAAGGTGCTAGGGAAACCTCCAAGAACTCACAGGATGTCCCTGGCTAGGTCTCCAAACAACAGCAAAGTTGTTGCCTAAACAGGACTTTTCCTATAATCAAATGAATAACCAACTTAAGTGTCATCACAGAAATTACATCCAACAATGAATAGAGGTAGAGGCAGAGATACATGGCTGAGCACTGGGCTGAGTCCCTGGTTCAGCTGATAGCGGGGGAAGAGACTCTATATGAGTAAGGGGATAAGGACTATGAGGAAAATTCTTACAGTGATGGCTGACTGGAGCTCTGGGGAGCTCGCTGAATCAAGAACAGCCACCTAGGGACTATCTGAAAAAGGAACTAAGCCCTCCAAGGATAGGCAACTGTCCATTGTCATGGACAATATGTGGAGCCTCAAGGGGAGGGTGCAGACTGTGTTTCTGTGCATGAACTGGCACCTTCGAGCCCATTCTCTCCAGAGGAATACCTAACCCAGTCTGAATATTAGAATGATGAAATCAGATTTACCTGGAGTGGATGCTGAGCTAATCCACCTTGGGACCTCTTGCCTTTTCTGGGGAGGGAATGTGGGGGTGGGGAGGAGGGAGGCTGACCAGGAGGGGTCGGGAGGCAGAAGGGAATTGGAACAATGGGATACATGGCAAAAAATAAAAAAAAAAAACCTTATTCTATAAAAATAAATAATAAATAAACAAGCAAACAAACAAATAAATAAATAGGGTTTAAATATGTTTCCTTAGCAACCAACATATATATTTTAAAGGTATCTTGACTTTAAAATTTGGGTCTAAGAATATGTTGCTTTGGAAAAGAGGTTCTCCCTTTATTTCCAAAGAAAATGAAAGACTGTGGATTTCTTCTGGGTTAAAGAAAATAGATTTATTTCACAACACTTCTGTTGCAGTTTCCTCCAACATTCAGAACAGCTTCAAAAAAAAAAAAAAAACACTGAGATGACCCAGCTTCATATAATATTTCAGTCAGGACTTGACCATACTCCTGAATTTTCTCAAGATCCCCATGAGATTACCAGCACCCCCAATCAGCAGGAAGCAATATAGAAAGCTCTGCTCAAATTTCCAAAATATTGCCTATAAATGTTTGTTTTTATTATAAATGGTTAATAGTCATAATCAATCTCTTTCTAGGAAAAAAGTGGAATATGTAATATAAGTGATAAAAAGATAGATTATTGAATCTACTTCAATTAAAAAAACAACAATTAATTTCAAAATGCTTTATATTGGTATAAATTTTAGTTTATTGATACAAATATAGATAATTTTTTATTTATACTGTATGTGTATTTTTACTTTTGTTTAAGATACATTATGCAATATCCTTAAAATTGCAATTTATAATTAATAAATATAGATTAATGGTTAGTCATCTATGATAATCAAACTTATAGTCATACTAGTTAGAGTTTTTAGATATACAAAGACATATTTCAATTAGATAGGTAATCTTCAAATACTTCAAAAACCTACAGAATATGGCATTTAAAATATTTTAAGAACTTGGACGTTTCTGGACAGTAATACATGTCTGATTTTGGCAGCACCAAGATACTTTCAGAGGATGGTGGGCATTGAAGAAACTCCATATGGAATTTACTTTTTTGTGGCAAAGGTTGGTTATTGGTCAAAAGATTGTTCTTGCCTCGACTGTTTGACAGTATGCTGTATTACCTGGAGATGTGGACCCACAGGAAAATGATGTCTGAACTTTGTCAGAACCAGCTGAGATGGTTCCTGCTTCAGGCTCCTGCTTCATAGAAAAAACTGCCAGACATTCTGCAGGACACAGGGAGAAATGACTGATAAACCTTGCCAAAATGTACAGAACAGTTCTTCAAATTTCCTGCTTTACTAAGAAGTCTGCCAGAGACTCTAGGCCTGTAAGCTGAAGATGAATATCCCAACATTAAAAAAAATTTTGGGTGACTGTCCAAGTAGCCAGATATTTCTGTCATTTTTAGAATTTAGAGGTTGCTTACAATGCACTTTCTATTTATTCAGTAATATTATATCTTTCTGTGGTCTTTGATGAAGTTGAAGATTAAATAGTTATAATTATAGTTTTCCTCACTTATAATAAAAGGTAAATAAGATAAGAAACTTTGGACTCATAATGATAAGGTAGATGATAGAATATTTTCTTTAATTTTGTTGAATATAAATCGACTAGATATTGTAGCTGTAATTCTTGCTTAATAGCTGTTTTGTTATATGTAATTTTGCTATGTTGAAACTGAAACCTTCCTTTTGATTAGAGAGAAAACGAAAAGTGATGCAGGATGTCTTTCTGTTTGCTGTGAATTACCATTTGATAATAAAGGAACTGTTTTGGCCTATGGCAGAGTAGCTTGAAGGCAGGCAGCAATTCCAAGCATAGATAAAGGAGACAGAGGGTGGAGTCAAGAGAGATGTGATCCAGGGCCCAAAAAGTAAGATGTAAAAGTACAGGTAAGCCATGATCCACATGACAAGACATAGATTAGTAGAAATGGGTTAAGATGCAAGACATAGCTAACAAGAAACCTGAGCCATAGGCCAAACAGTTTGCCACTAATATAAGCCCTTGTGTGATTATTTGGGATTAAGCAGCTGTCCAGACCTTGGGGCTAGGACAGGCCAGAAACTTCAGGCCACAGGTGTCACAGTTAGGTTGTCCTCACAACTGAATGTATGTTATTTTAAACCAGCAAGCCATTTATTATCATTTGTTTTAACAACAAGTATAAACCAATGCACCTCATATGTTCTTTGCTTTCAAAATGTGTCAACCTTAATTCTTCTTTGTTTGGAAAGAAACATTACATGGATCAAAGGAACAAGAGAAGAAATGTCAGAGGTGATTTTAATCTATGTGAGCTTGAACACAAAAACATGTAAACAATAGAAATCATAATTTTCTTACAAAGATAATACTTGTCTATTTTTACAAAGTTGAAAGACATAGACAGAACAAACAACAGTTGTTGACACCCTACTGTTATTTTTTCCTTCCAATCTTTTTTTCTACGTGGATTTTTATTTGTTCTAAAATTTGCTGCTGAGATATTGGAAATCATTGTAGACAGTTATTATTGCCCATTTTGTAGATAAGGAAGGAGATGATAGGAAGCAGTTTTGCTCAGACACACTGCTCATGAGGAAAGCATGCTCCAACCTGAGTATGTCTCAAAACAAACTTCTTTTGACTGCCTCCCTCTGTGAAACTAGAGAATGATCAAAGTGGTGGCTAGAACCACCAGCTGGGATAGAGGCTTAAGACTCAGTTTATGCCCACACCACGCTGAGCTGACTCACCCTGGGACTTCCAGCCCTTTGGTGGGAGGGTATGGACAGGGGTAAGGCTGAAAAATGAATGGGAGGGATTGGGAGGAGGGAAGGAGGGGGAGCCCTGGGATACATGGATAAAAAAGACTTTATTTTATAAATAAAAAATAAATTTCTTTTTAAAAGAAGCTTAAAAAAAAAAAAAAGACTCAGTTTGTGCTGGGTACAACCCCCACAGAAGCAGATACTCCCTAATGAAGTGATAATAAGGAAGAAGCTTCTTCCTTTTTCCTAAAGTGACTCTACCCTAACCGGCCCGAGAGGCCTGGAAGACATTAGACTGATGTTATTGAGATGCATAAAATAAGGTCTCAGCAGCGAAACTACTTTATTGCTAGAGCCAACGAGAGGGAGTATGTTTTTATGTTTTTCTGAACCATCATGGAATCCCCAGGCTTTTACATACCTGCTTTTTATTTACTGTGTCACTCACTTCTATTCCATTTTGTTCCATTTGCATGTACTTGCTTTGGCCTTTTATTTTAGTTTTTCTTTTGTGTGCTGGTGCATGTGTATGGTGGAGGCCAGGGGCAGACACTAGGCTATCTTTTCTTAATCATTTCTCCAGCAAGTTTTGTGAGACAGAAATTTCACTGAGCCTGAAATTTCAGCGAAATTAGCTCCCAGCAAGCCTCCAGTATCTGTCTGTCTCCTTCCCCGCATGGCTAGTGCTGAGCCTGCCTGTTAAGTGGATTATGGGGTCTTTGCCAAGCAAGCACATAGGCCAGAACATGACCAGCTAGCTCTCCTGCCTTTCTTTTCAAAGAAAACTTTGAGGGTAGAAAGGAAGTTTTTAAAGCGCTTATTAAAAGAAAGTTTGATTACCAGGGTCTCATATTTTGCACATTGGTTTTATTCATAGGTTTCTTTATTATTATTATTCATTAAAGATTTCTATTTGTGTCAGGCAATTGGAAATTGTTCACATTTAACAGTTTAATACCTGTGCACTCAGTGATACAGAGAAATTAACGTGGATGAAAATAAATTGAGTATTATACCCAGCAGAGAAGCAGTCCAGCCTGTAACCCTCATCTAATTCACTGCATAAGCCAGGAAGCAGAACTTCTAATGCAGTATAATTTCTTCTTCATAAGGTGCAAAACACAGACTCCATTAATGGTCAATTTGAAGGATGTTTCATAAAGAGAAAAGGCATCTGTATCTAGGAAGGTACTTGGGAAGCTGGTGTCCTCTATATAGATTCCGGCTGGGACATTCATCCTGAAGGCAATTTGGAGAGAGAGACAATAGGCAATAAAGCTAAATCATTCCAGAGACATCAGAGGGCTCTCTTCTGTGTCCGGGCAGTGCAGCTGGGCTGTGGCCAAGGCCTTTCTCTCTGCTCAACCCACCCCCACCCCCCACACACACACATCCCTTCAAGGTCATTCTTCCTAGTAGAGCAGAAAGGCAGAAGAGGCTGGGCTGACATGAGATCACTGAGAATCTTTGTACAGTATGTCTATGGCCTCTTATTTCTTATACTGTCCTCTATACCACATTCTTAGTCTTCATACTTCCAGGGTCAAGGTTCTAGCAGCTCCAGAATTATCTAACCACATTTCCACAAAAAAAATTTGAGGGATTTGCCTATATTTAAGTTAGGACCCATATACCCAGAGTGAAAATAATACACCCCATTAAAAATGAAAGAAAATCATTGTCTCTAATCCTATATACATTCTTTGCAATTGTCATCATCTTCTTAATAAATACATATTGTTTTTACAGTTAGAAAATACTTTATGAGATATAAAAAGGCCCAAAACACCTGTACACATAAAATAAAATAAATAAATCTTTTAAGATAATAGAAATAGTAACTATTTTAAAAGATTCTGATCAATTGGTCAATCATACATAATTTAATTAAGATTTACCAGGCAGCAAATAGGATCCAGGCTCTATTAGGACTACAGAGATAAATAAAGCTCTATCTGGGAGCTGGAGAAATGGCTCAGTCTGTAAGAATATTTGGTGCTCTACAGAGTACTCAGGTTCAGTTCCCAGTACCCACATGGTAGTTCACAGCATCCTATAACTCCAGGTCTATGTGATCTGACACCCTCTTCTGGTCTCTGTAGGCACTGTATGCAAGTGGTACACATATATACAAAATATGTGTACATGTAATATTCATACATGTAAAATTAAAAAACAATAATATTTTAAAAATAGGACTCTGTTCTTATCTCAAATGGCTATTAGGTCAAAATATAAATACATATTAATTTCTTCTAAATGTTTCACATGTTTACTCTAGGCTAAACAGCACTCTTCATATCTTTTTCATTATTTTCTTGTTCTTTGTATTGTCAATACAAGATGATAACATATAAATTGTAGTTTCAGTGATCTTTGAGAAATGGAAAAAGAGGGAGAGAAAATTATATTTTGGGGGAATGAAATTGTCTTTGTTTCACTTTTAAAATGCTAGTCACAGGCCATACGGTATGAGTGGCTGAATGCTTGGCTTGAGTGGCATAAGCCAAGTACACAAGGTCAGAGAAGACAGCCATCATACTAGGGATCAAGGCCACTAAAGAGAGGTCTGGAGAAGTTCCACATGGCAGAAAGGAGAGGCAGAGGCACAGAATCAGCACTCTGAGAATGTAGCACACACAACTCACGTCAGCAGAAAATAGAATGATTCTTCCCCTTTGCTACATACAATCCAGATTTATCATCCTCAGGGTCTCTGATCTTTCTGTGAAGAATTGTAGTTACCCAGCAATACTTTTCAAACACTCCCATTCCTGATAACATGTTGGCCCCAATTTAAGGAAACACTGCTCCTTAATGAAGAACCTATCTCTCACTCATCTTCAAAATTTTGTCCTCATCAACACAGCTCATGAGACAATTCTTTATCAACAAAGATGGAAAGTCGAAGATCACTAAATACAATGACATCCCCAGAAGTGGCCAAACTAAAGAGAAGCTCTGAAATCTCATCTCCTAATGAGAGCATAATAGGAGTAGCCAGAGCAATAAACACTGGGAAACATTAGCCACAAGAAGTGTTCTTAGATGTAAACAAGGCCCACTCATCTAATATGGCATTGATTTCTTCTTGTCTGAAGTATCAGGATGACTTTGAGAGCTGTCTTATTGCCATGATTTTGCAGGTTAGTTGCTTCACACTGAGAACATTTTCCTGAGTGACCAATTAAACAATGTGTCACTTTAATGTGAATCAATTATTTCCTCTCTGGAGCTGGTTCTCTATATACAGGAAGCAATCTGTAAGATCAGAGAAATTCAGCTTTCACTCAGGAACTTCTTTTCCCTATTACCTAAGACCTGCTAGACCCACAGGATAAATAGACCTATCTACCATGGCCCTGAGCAATACCCATAAATCCACCTATAATTTATTCAGGACTTTCAGGAAAGTCTGTTGAACCAGCTCACACAGACAGCATGCTTTGTATTTTTTGTTTGATTATTTTTGTTGTTGTTGTTTTTAAATGGCCCTGTCACTGAAAATGAGAAAATACAAGTCAAGGTCATAGTATGTTTAGAGAGACTGCATTTAAATGTTTGTGAATTTGAATCCCAAGTTATCCCGGTGATGACAAGGCAAAATGTTCCTTACTTAGCAGCAATTGATGGTGTTTGTGTCCTTGGACAATTCCCAGAGATGGGCAAATATAGTTTCGTCTGTAACTCATCCTGTATCAGAGCCTGGAACTTCCAGAATAAAATTAGGAACAATAAACATTCAGGTTTTCTGTATGATTGGAGCCTCTTGTTGTCTTTTAAAGCATCATTAGTCCTTAAAGAAACCCTGCATATACACCCCAGGTGAGCACAACATGCTGTTAATGTGATATTACAAACCTATGCTCAGTACATTTACCCAGGGCCAGCAAAGGAAAGAGGAATGATGCATAAATTTGTTTTGTTTTTTGAGACAGGTTTTTATTATGTAGCTGTGGATTTCTAGAAACTCACTACGTAGACCAGGCTGGCCTGAGATTACAGAGATCTGCTTGCCTCTGCCTCCTGAATGCTAGGATTAAAAGTGTATGCCAACACATCTTGGCTGATGCATAGATTTCTTAAAGAGAATATGATGTGGAAAACAGTAAGACACACAACATTACCAGAAAGTTCTTACCCAGGACCTTGTGAAATGAGAAGAGTAGCTGCTATGGTCTGAACATAGACCCAAGATTCACGTATTAGAATTTTGTGTCCTGTTGCAATTGTGTGGAGATGGCACCTTTAAGAGGTAAGAAGGCTGTAAGGGTTCTGTCCCTGTGGGTGAGTTAAAGTTGTTCTTGCAAGTGTGTCAGTTGGCACAGAAGTAGGCTCCTGATAAAAAGATAAGATCAGGACTGGGAATGTAGTTCAGTGATAAAAAAGGTACATGCTCTCTATTTATTAGTCTGAGTGTGACTTCAATAACTCGAACCTAAAGAAAAAATATCAGTTGTCTCTTTCTATCTTTCATCATGTGAAAACATAGAAGAAAAACTCTCACCAGAGCTCTGGGACTGGACTTCCATGGCCTTCCATGTTGTGTGTGTGTGTGTGTGTGTGTGTGTGTGTGTGTGTGTGTGTGTGTGTGTTACTAGGGATTGATAGAAGACATGCTAATGAAGTGTTATACCAGCTATATCCCCAGGCTTATTTTTACTTTTATTTTGAGATAAAGTCTCACTACGTTGACAGACTCTCCTAGAACTCAACTGTGTAGTCCAGGCAGACCTTGAACATGTGATCCTTCCTTAAACCCCCATGGGATTGAGATTATAGAATGACACCACTAACTCTAAAAACTAACTACTGTCTGAGATTTTGTAACGTAAATAAGCAAGTTGACTAAGACCATGGAGAAACAAGGCTAGTGTGAGCCTTCAGTGGCACCTTCCGATAGTCTCTGAGATGTCAGAGTCAGAATTAGTTAGGCTCCTCACATTTAAAATTGACCTATTATATGCTAAGCACTGTGTTGGCCGGTATGGCTTCCATTACAACAACATGCAAAGAGTTCACAAGTTAGAGGAAGGAGGCTGAGCCAGAGAATGTAACCAGTACTAAGATGTCAAGTGTTAGCAACTAGAACTGACAGTTACTTCAGAGAAGCCAATGAAACTAGGAAAAAGAACTATTCAAAGAGTACCATCGAGGCAAGCAGCAAGCTCATTAAGATCTTCTCCCAATGTATCCCCATGGGAAAACACCCATCGCCCTGAAGGTCAGCACTAAGCAGTCCCATAAATTTAAGAATTAGTCTGTCAGGATCCTGACAATGGACCTACCACATTGAGCAACCCAAAGAAACTAATGTGCAAGGCTAAAAAGGAGGTATATTCTCACAATAAGGAATCAGTATCAAAGAGACGGGGAAATGGATGCTAAACTCCATTTAATCACTATTTTATGACCCTGTACAGAGAATTTCACAGATGGTTAGCTAGAATACACTTAAAAACAAGTAATTAGAGAAAAGCCAATTCAAATTTAGTTAAATAATAAAGATGAAATTGACTTATATAACTCAAAAGATAAGTTGTAGTGAGGCTTGAGGTAAGACTTGGTCCAGCATCACCAAGAGTACATTTCTATCCTCTATTTTTCCATTGCATTGGCACCCTTCTATTTTTATGTCTGGAATTCAATAAGACGAGAAAGACTTTTGCCTAATCTCCATATAAAAGCCCTAAACTCTACTTTGATTGGACCAACTTAAGTAAATATCTGCTGCCCTACTTTCATTTCTGTTGCTGTGATTAAATGCCCTGTCAAATAGCAACTTAAAGAAGAACGGGTTTATTCTAGCTCACAATTCCACATTCCCACTGTATCACTGCAGAGAACCAAGGCTGCAGAAACTTGAAACTGTCACATCACATCCAGTCAAGACCAGAGAGAAAAAAATGCATACACTGTCTACACGCCAGTACACAGAAACCTGAAATCCAGAGAATGGTTCTGCCCATAGTGGACTGGGTTTTCCCACATCAGTGAATGTAATCAAGACAGTCCCCCACAGACATGCCCCCAGGTGTCCTGGATCTGGACAATACCTTATTGAGACTCTCTTTCCAGGTGACTCAAGATTTTGTCAGGTTGGCTGTTAAAATTGGTGGTCACACATGCCCATGAGAACTACTCATTATAGCAAAAGGATTGAGTCCATCAACAGATGAATAGCCAGAGAAAATATGGAACATATATGCACAGTGGGACTTTTCCATCCATGTAGAAGGATGAAGTTATGTCATTTGTAGGAAAATGGCTAGAATAGGTAAGCCTCATGAGAACAGTAGTCCCCCTTCCCCTTCCGTGACTTTAAAACATTATTTATGTATTTCCTTAATGTATAATGTGATGTTTGCCTTCCTGAGCCTGGCTGGTACATGTTGTACACTGACTCACACTCTTTCAAACATGCATCATAGAGTGCTACATAGCTTAATCATATGGCAGCTCTAATTTTAGTTTTCTGAAAAACATTTATCCTGACTCAAATCGTGTCTGCTCTAACTTTTTCCATGCAATATATTTTGATCCTATTTTTTTTCCATCCTCAAATTCCCAGTCATCTCTACCACCCTAACCCTCTGGCTTCCTGTTTTTTTATTAAAGAGCACAACAAAATCAAAAGTGCACACGTACACACACACAGACAAATCTACAACACAAAATTGTATTTTGTGTTGACCAATTATTCCTGAGAATTAGGTCTGTCATGCAGTGTAGTTGACATCTCCTGTGTCATTTCATCAGAGAAAACTGGGTTGGTTTTTTTTTTTTTCCTATTCTCCCATCACTTACAAATTGCAAATAGCTTCTTGTAGGAGTAGACTGTATATACTTCCTGTTCTTTGTGCTGGGGCTTTTGTCTGGCTTGAAGGTCTTGTGCTGTCACATTCTCTGAGTTTATATCTGTTATCAGTCCTGTTGTATCTGAAAGATGCACTTTCCTTGGAATCATCACCATATCTGACTCTTCGGAATTTTCCACCTCCACTTCTGCACAAATGCCTGAGCCTTGAGGGGAGGGATGTGATAAAGACATCCCATTAAGGGCTGAGTCACCCTTTACACAATGTCCAGTTGTAGGTTTCTAGCTTAAATCTTATCTACTACAAGAAGAAGCATCTCTGATAAGTATTAAGCAATGCACTAATCTATAAATATAGTAATATGTTATTAAGGGTCACTTTATTTCTATGCTCCTTTAACAGAATAATAGTATGTTTCCCCCTGGAGTCCATGCTATTTCCTCCTGGAGACCTAGCTTCAGATCCCTGGAGACCATGACCTGTCTAGCTTCAGATTCTTGGTCTCATTTACAGTGTCAAATCTGGGTTCCATTTCATGGAGTGAGCCTAAAATCCAATTTTTAAAAAACAGTTGGCTACTTTCTTAGTTATTGTTCTACTACTATGAAGAAACACCATGATCAAGTCAACTTATAAAAGAAAGCATTGAATTAGGGGATTACTTACAGTTTCAGAGGGTGGGTCCATGAACATCATGGTAAGGAACAGGGCAGCAGGTTGGCACCAAAGTAATAGCTGAGAGTTCACATCTGATCCACAAGTTGCAGGCTGACAGAGAGAGACTGAACCTGATACAGGTTTTCAAAACCTCAAAACCCACTCCCTGGTACATACCTCCTTCAATAAGACCACACCTCCTAACTCTTCCCAAACAGTACCACTAACTGGGAACCAAGCATTCAAACATATGAGTCCATGAGGGCAATTCTCATTCAAACCATCAGTTATGTCCATAATGTTTGTGCAACATTGCACCAGTCTTGCAGGCAGGTCACTATCATAGCTCATGTGGTTTATGGCTAGGTCCATTATTACTTTTGTTCTCTTGTATACACTTTCCAGCGCTATAAATGCCAGTCAGTAAGGACGAAGCTTCTAGTTGAGCATCAGCTCAGTTTCTCCATGTTTGATGACAGAAACATGTGGTATCTTTAGTAATTGAGTCTTACCATCAGGTTGCAGAGGGTAACTAATAGCATTGACAATAGCCAACAATATTTGCAGAGGGACCTGTGGGATCCCTTTGGCCAAAGACTCAAAAAAGATTTGAGCTATTCCTGGTGATGTGTGTTTTATTTGGTAGCATTTTATTTCCAATTAAGACATTGTTCCCCTCATTATATGGTAACTTCACTTATTTCTATAGTAGGTTTTGAAATGTTTTTCAAATGCCTTTAGTGTTAGTTACCCTCTCCATAATCTTTCTAGTGTACTTTCCCACCAACAGTGATATATAGGTTCCTTTTTCTGGTATCCCTACCATTTCTGATTTATCTTTGTGAACTGAAACTGAAAATAAGAACATAGATCTAAATGAATGCACTGAATGAGATTTAAAATATAAAAAGTAGCCTTTTTCTGTCCCCCTGTCCTTCTCTCTTTCTCTCTCTCCTCAATCTCTTTCCTTTCCTCCTCACCCCCACCCGTTCCCTAGATATCTAGATCCTAATAAACTCAACATGGCTTCCTGAAAAAAAAAAAAAAAAAAAAAGTAACCAAATACATTGAATAAATGGAATGGTGATTTCTGGGAACTGGGGGTAATTTTTGTTAAATGAGTGTAGATTTTTTGAGGTTTTATAATGTGAGGCAAGTTTATATAAAAACATAAATGTACTTACTTTGCTGAAATGCCCAGTTGAAATGTAAAAATGTTACAAAAATTGTTAGACATATTTTGCCACATTTTTAAATTCTTTTTTTTTTAAGACAGGTTTGTTTGTTTCTGTATGACACTCCTTGAACTGACTTTTAGACCTGGCTGACCTTGAACTCACAGAAATCCGCCTGCATCTGCCTCCTGGGTGCTGCCATTAAAGGCCTGTGGCAGCAACATTTTTAAAAATTGAATGGATTGGTATGTTATGAACACACTTTGTAAACCTTGGAGTTTCTAGGTATCTCTACTCCAAAGTGTTATGCACTTACATTGAAATAAAATTGTAAAAGATACTAATAATTTTTGTGCTGCAAAGAGGTAACATCAGGGGGCTGGAGAGATGGCTCAGAGGTTAAGAGCACTGCCTGTTCTTCTAGAGGTCCTGAGTTCAATTCCCAGCAACCACATGGTGGCTCACAACCATCTATAATGAAATCTGATACCCTCTTCTGTACACTGTATACATAATAAATAAATAAATATTTAAAAAATATATTAAAAAAGAGGTTACATCAAACAATGCTACACAAAGATGACATTTGTCAACAGTTGAGTTCAAGGAACAAGATGTGTGCATTATAATCTCCACTCCTTTGGCATCCAAGGGTCAAGCTGGAGATGTTATGCTTAATCCAGAACAGTTAAAACCCATATAAATTGTACTGCAAGAGAGAGACCTCCAATGTCCTTCCATTCATACATTCATAGTTGGGACATAACATCTACCTGACCTGGTTGTTTTGAAATCAGGGCAATTTATCAACATGGGGAAACAATTGTTCTCAGTGCCTGCCTGTCTTCTGGGAAGTTTTTGTAACAATAGTGGTACCAACCAGCAGAATTTCAGGCTCTCTTCAGGACCAACTTATTGAGTTGGTCCAAACTACTTGAGTGAACACTGCTGGAGGCATCCAGTAATGGAGCACATTTGTCTCTCTTCATAATCTTGGAGGAAGCCTTACTGAAGTCTCAAGTACTGCCCAATAACACTATTCATATTTCCAAGGAAACTAACAGAACAGAGACAATGCATCACTAGCAGTCCTAGCAACAGTCCCAGAGACCTGGAAAAGAGATGCCAGCATGATAGCAAGTGGGGGATGAAGCACATCTACCTAGGTTGAGTGCCTGATACAAAAGATAGGTCCACAAGACTGTAAGCAGGTTTCAATCATCTGAGCATAAAGAACAGTGCTCCATGCTGTTCTTTATCATGCTGGCTTTGAGTTCTCTGTACTCTATGACTCCCACGTATTTGATCCTTGAACTCTAAAACGCAGATGATGTGGCTCAATGTTTACACTTAAAGGAGAACTTTCCTTTACTTCTTAGAAAGTCTTATGGAGTGAACTGCCAGCCTGTCCTGGTAATTCCTGTTTCCTAGAGGAGAGAACAAGTCCTTCATATGTAAGGTATTGGCTAATGATAAATGAATGCTTTGAGCTTGGTAGTGAGTACAAAGCTTGACATACCTATTCTTACGATGGTCATATATTATTATTGGCATGCTAACTTCAGTGATGGGAGACTAATAAGACATAGCAGGAAACTGTATGAATCAGATTCTCTAGCCCTTACAACACTGGTATGAGGATGACTATTTCCAATTTAAAAATGACAAAGTTGAAGCGTAAAGTGTTTACTTAATAATTTTCCCAGAATCCAATGGCTAAGAAATAGTAGAGTGAGTCAAGCTGAGATCTGTCATGTAAGTACATAAACAAAGGTTGAAGATGTAGTGCAGATGGTACAGTGCTTGCCTGGCATGCACTAAGTCCTGTTTTCAACCCTCAGGACTATATACAACTGAGTGACATGGTGGTGACATGCCTGTGATCTCAGCACTCGGGAGATAGACCCAAAAGGAACAGGAGTTCAAGGCCAGCTTCAGCTACGAAGCAACGTAGAGGCTAGACTGAGCTACAGAAGACCCTTAAAAAGCAACTTGATTTTTAGTGGTAATAGTTTAACAGGACTGTATCTTTCTTGGACCAGTCAAGTTTTCATATACTTTACGTATTTTGAGTATTTCTCAAAAAGGCGTCCAAAGCCGAATACTGGGAATGCATGCATTGTACACACTGGGCTAAGCAGATGGTGAAACTTGCACTAGAACTTCCATAATATCCACTGTAGGCAGCCGGTCCTGCCAGGAGAGGGAGAATTAGGTAATGAGTAAATCCCCATCTTCCCAACCTGACAGTTTAAAGCTTTCAAATGCCTGTGACATAAAATTATATTTTGATGAAGTTACTTAATTCTATGAGCCTTGGTTTTTCCATCTATAAACTAGGCATAATAATATGACATTATTGGTTATCTTTTCATCTGACCATTTGAATAAGCATGTCATTGTGGTTTTAATTTTTCATTTCTCTGGTAGCTAAATACGTTAAATATATGCGTCATTATTTGTATATCTTCTTTGATAAGCTGTTTAAATTTTTTAACTGATTTTTTTATTTGGCTTGTTTTCCTTTCTAAAGTATTATTTTCAAAGTAAATGCTATACATGCACTATGTGTTGGTGAAGATATATAACCAGTGTGGATATCAGTCATTTCAGGTAGAAATATAAAATGGTACAACCACTTGCTGCTTGGCAATTAGTGGTTCTACTTCTAGTTTACCCCAAAAAAATGAAAACATATTTTTAAAAAAATCACCTGCACATAAGTTCTTTAAAATTTGTTATTGATAACAACCCCAAATAGAAATAAGTAAAATACTACCAACTAAATAAACCAGCTGTCTATCCTAGTAAGTATTAGTCACTCATATAAAGAAGCAAAGCACAGTTATACACTGCAACAGGGGTGAGGCGCACAGAAGAATATACATTATATGATCCCATCTATAGGAAACTCCAGAAAACGAAATCAATCTAAGGGACCTAAGCAGTAGGTGCTTAGGGGTAGGAGCACACAAAAGCACCAGGAGCCATTCAGAGTGGAGACAGCTTGTGCATCTTAAGTGTCAAATTATACCAAACCACAACTTCAAATATGCGGGTTTTATTTATGTGTTGATCATACCTCAACAAAACCTTTAAAAACTTTCAGTAGAGTTCTGAATTTTCATCCTGTAACTATTCTCTGCATTTTTTTAAGGGGGAGAAGGTTTTCTCAGGATTAAACCTGAAAGCCAAGCATTCCACCACTGAGCTATGCCTCCAGTCCAGCACATAAATATTTGTTATGTCTTTCTTTTACAATAAACTGTTATCCAAGTTAATAACATCTGTCATTTCTAAAATGTTTTATATTAGATAAATATTCCAAATAAAATATACAAAAAATCTTTAAAATATATTAGACTCCCAACATTTCCTTTGCTCTGTGATGTGCTCTGAATCAGAGAAGTGGTAACAGTATCCATGTGGTGGGACACAGCCCTGTCTTCTTGGCAAGCGATAATAGGTCACTGAAGATAAGAAACAAAGGCATCGACATTCCAGAGGAAAGATCCATAACAATCTGTTCTGAGGCCCCAGAGATTCACAGCTTGTATCATCAAACCACTTGCTGCTTCAGCTCCTAAATTTCAGGATCTGACTGTTCATCCAATAGATTTTAGCTGGAATCTGTTTATGTTGTCTGCAACCCTGACGGAAAGAGAGTTAAATGAATATTTAATACATTTCTTTGATATTTATTGTATTTTCTATCACAAATATTCATGCGACTATTTAGAACATACGGTATTCAAATAGCTGTAAAGTACATCACCCATTTCTTTATTGAATACACTGTCATCCAATTGCACACTGTATGCCAAATACCATACCAGGTATTTTCACAAGTCAGTCAAATCAGCCTCTATGGCAGTCTTACATTTATGTTGAGAAAGCTCAAACTAAAAAGCCTCAGTTAGTTAATGCCAGAGTTTCAGTTGGTACTAGATTCAGGACATGTAAAGCCTGCTTAACTTCAAAAGCTATACTTGCCCCACTCTCCACATTCTAGTCCAGGTAGGGTATGAGCTTACAATGTCCAGGAATTGTGCCCTGTAGCTCGTGGTGGTGGTGGGAGGGGGTTGGGGGAGTCATCCAGATTCAGTGCCTTGATTCTGCTTCATGTGTGACAAGAATGTCCTCTGAGTACAGCTCAAGAAGGCTTGACACTACAGGGCTTGTGCATTAGGAGCAGATGAGCTATCTGCCCTAACCCTAACCCCATAGGAAATGCCCAAGCAATGCCACCCCTAGTCACACATCAGAACATATTGGCTGTGATAATCTTCTAAGCTCACTTGGGACACCTCTGTGAGGCTTAGGCTCAAAGCTGCCCTCGTATCTAGGTGTGCACTAACAATTGCTCTTGTGCTGGATCAGCACGGACCTCCCGGTGCTTTCCCCCTCGGGAAATGAGTCTACCGTAGCAGAAAGGTTTGCTTCCAATTCTACAGCTTTCAATTTAGTTTAAACATATTAGTCAAGTTTAAATGAAACAAAACAAATGGGGAGTCTCTAGATTCTCACATGACATGTTTTTCTTTTTGATCTGTAAAAATATAGATGTTACCCAAATCTTATGTGTACTAAAAATCATCATGATATCATTTGTAAGAAAAAAACTGAAATGGACAATGAACAAATGTTAACCAAAAGAATATCCCTACTTTAATAAACTGAACATATAAAAGTATCTCAATCTAAAAATACAGAGAGTGATATTTGTGATTTGCTAAATGATTAGAAATAGTTGATGAGATAGCTCAATGGGTAAGTGTATTTGACCTAAACGCCACTCCTAGAATCCACATGGTGAGAAAAGAGAATGCAACAATAGGTGAGTGGCTAGCTGCAATAGCACACTCTTGTAATTCCAGCACTTGTGAGGCTGAGGGAAGAAGACCCAAGTTTCAGGCCAGCCTAGTATACCTAGTTAGATCTTGTCATACACATACAAAAATATTTGAAAATAGGTATTAAGTCTGACGTAAAAATATGTGTGGTGTTTGTTAATGTACATGGGTTAGGAAGAGAATATGCTAAATGCTAATAGTATGGATGCCTGAATACTCATAAAATTCTTTGTATCTACCTTTTATATTTTATCCTTTATTAAATACATGCTAAATATATTAGGTCCCAAAACAGAAAAAAAAAAGATATCCATTATTTGGAAAAGCTCACTAAACCTGAATAGAAGTATAGCTTACTTAATAATGTACCAATGTAATAATATCTTAGTTTAGTAAATGCATTTGGCTGTATCAGATAGTAACATTAAGAAACTGAGTAAAAGGTACATGGGAACTCATGGTATACTAGCAATGTAGTTCTTCTAAAAATAAATGTGTATCTGTATCACAGATACAGGCAGTTTTATTTCCTGTATATATCTTGTTTTTCCAACTAGAGAGTAACGTCTATGGCCTAGAACTGCCTAGACAATACCACTGTCCTCCAGATAGCACATACGCCAGTATAGACTAAGACTATGCAAGTATGGTGACAGGCTAATTCACTCATATGTCTTTAGGAAAAAAAGACTAAAACAGAAATTATAACGTTACTTTCCTCCTTCTTTCAAGAGTTTGGAAATTATTTCTAAGTGTGTTTGAGATGAGTGGTAGATAATATTAACAAATTAATTTTAACTGAATGAAACTGCATTATAAGTAAGAGATATGTGACACTTGCATTTACATGTTCATTTTAAGTATTAATAATCATTATGCTAATCTTTCTGAAACAATACCTAACAAGTATCAGTAAAGGCTCCAACTGCAATTATTTCCAAACATTGTTCTTCTACTTAAGACTCAACTACATGTCTTGTTTTCTTCCCTAAAAGTTACATAGACAATAAAATGCTTCCCAGAAGTTCAAGACCAATTGCTAAAATATAAACTCAAACAATCATATAACATTGTATCAATAAAACACTGTGTATTTATTAACTGTAGCAAGTAATTCAAAATGATTATATGACATTATATCAACAAAAACACTACATCTTTATTATGAACTGTAGCAAGTAATTCACTGCCACAAAAAGTCTCTAATATTTATAGCTGGTTTATTGTTTAACTTTTATAGTAAATTTATGTTGTTTAAGGTATCCCCTGTAAGGCCTTCCACTCACTCTGTGGTGAATCTGTTCTCTGTATGCAGTGAATATCATTCTGTAAATAAAAGAGCTGTTTTGGCCTGTGTGGAGAACTGTAGTAGTGGATGGAGGAATCAGAGGAGAGACAGGTAGAAGAAGGGTGGAGTCAGGCAGACTCCGTCCAGCTACCAAAGAAGCATGTAGGACCCAGGTGAGCTAGGGGCCATTGGGCCATGTGACAGAACAGATTAATGAAAGTGGGTTGAATTAAGATGAAAGAGCTAGGGGCTGGAGAGATGGCTCAGCGGTTAAGAACATTGACTGTTCTTCCAGAGATCCTGAGTTCAATTCCCAGCATCTACATGGCAGCTAACAAATGTCTGTAATTCTAAGATCTGACACCCTTACACAGTTATACATGGGGGCAAAACACCAACTCACATAAAGTAAATATTTTAAAAATAAATAAATAAATATTAAAAAAAAATAAAAGAGCTAGCAGTAATGTACTTGAGACATAGGCCAAACAGGGTAAAATTAATATAAGTGTCTAGGAGACCGGGTGCTCTCTGCGGAGTCCCAGCACACTCTGGAGCAGGGGCAGCTGAACTGTGCCCCTGGCCACACCCACAGCGCCTGCTGAGGGAATCTGCAGGGCTCCAGACTACGAACTTGAACTGAGCCAACTGAGCGAAACAACTGCAGGGGTCTCTGAGGGGCAGATTCGGACCCTGACCAGAGGTGAGGAGGGATCGGCAGGCCTCAGCGCCTGTATCCTGGCCTGGGAGGGAGAGTTGAGCTCCCATTGCTTCCGGTTCCGCTCCCGAGACCGGGTGCTCTCTGTGGAGTCCCAGCACACTCTGGAGCAGGAGCAGCTGAACTGTGCCCCTGGCCACACCCACAGCGCCTGCTGAGGGAATCTGCAGGGCTCCAGGCTACAACCTCCAACTGAGTGAACCAACAACTGCAGGGGTCTCTGAAAGACAGAATCAAGCCCTGACCAGAGAGGTGACAGGTGACACACAAACCCAAGTCCCACAACAGACCAGGACCCATCTAATTGTGAACCACTGAAGCCATGGGCAAACATCAGTACAAGAAATTACATAATAATACAAAGGACAACATGGTAACTCCAGAAGAGAGTGGTGATCTTACGAATACAAGACCTGAACTGAGCAATGAAGAGGAAACAGAAGGAAGCAACACCAAAAATTCCTTTTTGATGATCATCGAAGCTCTAAAAGAAGATATGAAAAAAAGCCTTAAAGAAATAGAAGAAAATACAAACAAAAAATTGGAAGAGATGAACAAAGCTATGAAAGAAACATGCCAGGAACTAAAAGCTGAAATAGAAG